>JALLOT010001509.1:0-14685 GCA_036939595.1 Thalassiosira livingstoniorum | reverse complement strand
TACTCCACCATTCCATCTCACATCCAAAAATCATCATGTTCTCATTGTCAATCCCAACGCTATCCCTTTCATTTTTTTATTGTTGAATATTGAACTTTTAAATTCAATTACCTCCTCACTGTTACCGACTTTCAATCCTTATTTCAACATACTCACACTCAAACATGAGATCACTTTTCAGCAATGCCAAAAATGGTGCCAATGGTTCCATCAAAAATCCAACATCAAGCAACACTGTCATCATTTCTGTTAATCCCAAAGATGGCAGTGACAGTGGCGGCATTGTTGTTGGTAGCAGCATTGGAGACTATAATGCTGGCACAGTCAAAGGAAAAAGACGTCAATCTTATCCTTTGTAACAAAGCAAAAATTTGGTTCATAGCTCTGTCCCAAATTTGTCTTCAAGCAACACAGTTGCCATCATTGTTCAACACAAAGATTTAAGTGGCGGTAATGATGTTGTTGTAGTTATGGCATCAGAGACAATTATGTCAATGATGCACATGCCAACACTGTCAATGGGGGCAGTGGCATTAATCATTCTTGAAATGACAATGAAGATCATTTCAATGATCCCATGTTGTACAATGTGAGAAATGCATTCTGTTTTTGTTGGCTACAAGCAAAAAAGATTTTTACAGCCAAAAAGTGTGGAATGAGAATGAATTCCATGGCTCTAGATATAGTGAATTGGGCCATGGAAAAGGAAAAATATGCTAGGGATGATGGTGCTTTCCCCCGTAATGTAAAATCAATTTACACATAATTATTTGGTGAATTAGTTTGTGCATGAAAATTGGGACATGATAACTCAAAATGGAAAATGCTCCGTGAAAATGTAAAAATGGGGAAATGATCAGAGCAAAAATGTAAAAAGTGTGTAAAATGGGGATATGAAAATTTAAAATGGGAAAATGAGATGAAAAAATTGTAAAAAAAAAGTAAAAAAATTAAATGGAGAATTCATTCAGATAAAAATGTGTAAAGTGGGAAGATGACCAAACATTGGAAAAATATTGAATGAGTAAATGAAATGTGTAAATGTGTACAATACTTAGTTTTGAAATAAATTATGTGAAATGGGTAATTGAAAATTTAGAGAAAAAATTTTAAATTGGGCAAATTGATCGAAGTGTTACAATAAAATATGTAACATAGGAAAATGACTGACATCATTATGGTTGGTGGTAATTGTAAATTTATGAAGGATTTACTGAAATTAGCTAAAAAAATAGAAACAAAGGTTGGGATGACATAGTCTAAAATGGGGAAATGGAAAAATTGAGTATCTAGTAATAATATAATGGGAAGGTGCTAAAAATGAGTGAAGTGTTTATTATCATTAGTTTTATATTACTTCAAAACTTAGCTGCACTGGCATCAAGACATTCATACCAGGGGTGTTAATTCCCCAATCGCCCAACAGCCACCAACCATATATCAGATTTTAACTTCTCCACCAAAAGCAGCATTTGAAACTTATTGTTTCATAACAGTATTTAATAGTAATTGTATAAAGATATGGATCTCATCCCATACTAGGGGGGCGAGATCCATACAATACCTTTTGAATGGCTTTGGATTTGTTGGGGCCTAGATCAGCTACCATTGCCATTGTCTGCAGCAGCCAAAAAAGTGGGATGGCTAACTGCCTTGCCTTGGCAATAGTATAGTAGGTTCTCCGTGCATGGATCATCCATGACATGGTACTTATGGCACAATGGCATTCATGCAGGCAAGAGCAACAATTTTTTCATCATCGATGTTTGACAAGGAATGGTAGTGACTGGATTTTCCATGAGTGGATGTGTGCGTGTTGAAAAAATACAAAATTTTCCACTGTGGAAAAATGCTAAATATGAAATTGAGAATCATTAAAATGAGTAGAACAGGAATGATCTTATCTGGCAATCTTTTGCAACAGAGTTTTTCATTATTGAATGGTTATTATCAAACTTTTGTGACATTGAAAGCTGTGCATCCTCAAACTTTTCTCCTTTTAAAAACAGAAAAGATAACAGAAATTTCAGACAGTTCAGCCATTCTAATTGAGGCTGACTTTGCACACTTATTCATTCCCCAGTACATTATGTATTAGAAAATGCATAAGCTTCAATTTCATCAAGGATTGTATACACTTGTAATTAATGATAAAGTATAAAATATTCAAATACATTTTTCAAAAAATAAATGCTGTATGAATCATACCACTTATGTTTTTCATAGAAATAAACTGCTATAATCAAAAAATGTATTTGATCACTTTTCATTTTGATTTGATGAAGCTAGGAAAAGCACACTTACTTTACTAAAACACCATGCACTAAGAAGTATGGCACAATGCTACTTATTTACAACACAATAATATTAGGGAAATCAAGCCAACTTCAGTTACTCTTGCTTAGAACAAGATTTACAATGGCAAAGAAAAACAACAAGGTACCAAGCCTCATCCAACTTGCCTTCTAAAATCTCTTTAGGAATGACTTGGCACATGTTCTCCCAATGCTGTTGTGCCCTCTTCCCCATAGTTGGATCACATTGCAAGTCCTTGTTTTAATCATTCATTCGATGCAACAGAAAAAATGACTCTTCTACTTATTTTCCGTAATGATGCATGATTAAGACGTATGAAAATCTATCAACTTGTATCAGATAGCTTTGGCAAAAAAGTTTTGTGAAAAAGGAGTTGTATCTCTCAAATTTCTTAAGCTGATGTATATTTTCTAAGGTCTGATTCATCAGAGTGGAAAGTGATTTTGATATTTAGATCCTAAATGAAACTGCAAACTTTTGCACACAAACTATATAAACCACTTGCAAAAACAATTTTTTCACGTGCACGCTGCTTGCTTTGAGCATTTTTCATTATTCGGTGTGGTAACATTTTCTTGCAGAATTATTTCTCTCCTTTTGCCTCATCCAAGCTTCATTCCCACCCATTTCCATTTCACACAATATTTCTCATTTTTCAAAGCATGCCATCAAATGCCGAACCTTGCCCGGAACCTCCACTTTCACCTGCTCCTCGGTCAATAAAAAGAACCTTGCCGCCATCTTTCTCAATTTCACTTCCGTATATTGCATATCATTCGTTTTTATATCCCTCATCATGGCAAGATAATCATCCCCATGTTTCGCGAGACATTTACGAATGTATTTTTGATCCTCGATCGACACGGGCAATAATCGTTGAGCATAAGTCTTTCCCGGAAGAACTGTGATTCCATTTCTGTCACTCCTGTCATCTGAGTCTGGAATGTCGAATAATTCAATTGCTTTTTTATCATTTTTGGAAGATGCCGCGACGGATGGATCGTTTTGCTGAGCGGCAGCGAGGGCGAATGCCGCTCGTGCATCGATGGAGGAGTTGACTGCCGATTGAAGGCCTAAATTTGCCATATTTGCCGCTGGGGATTTTCGTGGATTCCATACGGCTTTCACGGTTTTGTCGTTGATTTGAGGGGGTTTGTAAAATTGATAATTGCGATTCTTTTATTTGTTTGGAGGATTTCACACGCAGAATAACTTGAGAAACCGATTCCCAAAACTACACGGGGAAAATGGCAAGGTAAAAGTACAAACAATTTAGACGAGTTCAAAATTGACTAACCTTCAACTTTGACTTTCCAATCCTTCCCGCCCTTCTCTTCTTCGTGTGAGCATGTTTCACCATGGTTTACTCGGGTTTACTCAGAATGAGAGACAGATTTAGGCACATAAATTCGATTGCTCGCCTCAGTAGTTTTCCGAAATTAATGGGTGTCGATGCAAAAATGGATCTCGGTACTCGGTATCGACTATCTAACCAAACCTACAAAAACGGTAGCCTGGTGGTTTTATCAATCGACTTCTCTTCCAAGTGATAAATGTTGCCAGATGTTGACCGAACCAGTTCGTCCATTCATACGACGCTTGTGACACAATACTGACACAATATCACAAAATAGTACAGAAGAAATGATCCCAAATAACTTTTGGTGGTTTCACGATGTTTGTTCTGGTTTCTTCAGGCTTTGCTTTTTGTTTGCGTGGTATTCCTATTATTTTGTTTTTGGAGGTTTTAGAATTTGTTCTTTGTGCTGTGCAGTTGATCATAATAATGCTTGGTTGCTGCGTTGCTGGTTGGTCGCTAAGTTGCTCGTTGCTCGCTGGTTGGCGGTCGGTTGCTAATGCTGGTTGGTCGGTTGCTGGTGGGGGGTGGTGCAGTGTTTGTGTTCTTTGTCAATTATCTTCTGTCCGTCGTACCGGTCCGTCGGAAAAATACGCAGCAACTGCAATATCTATGGTTTCCTGGGTTTTAATTCTAGTATTCTTCATCTTTGTATTATGTTCCTCAACCCAATCTCTTGGTTCAAACAACATAACATGACAGTAACATGATTATTTTTTGTCATTGCCAGAGTAGATAAAATTACAATAATTTTTTGTTTTGTAGTAACAAAATTATGTGCAAAAACAGTCAATTTGAAGGATTATTAACACAAGAATATTTATTTTGGGAGGGTTATTGGTAAAACGACATTTTATTTGCAGGTGTATTGATCTGGGTACAACAAGAGCAAGAGCATTTATAATTTGAGAGTGAGGCATAGTGCTATTAGAACAACATTTTTTATGATTATTGATAAAGAAGTTTTATGATGAAAAACAATTTTTGAGAGTTATTGATGAGGGAATATTTGAGCAAGTGAAAATGTGCCTCATGGGTGGCATTTAACTTTTGTATTACGCATTATGCATGGAGGCAATTGGATGTGGAGTATTGGTGTGTTGAAAAACAATATCCTATAAGAATATTTCAAAAACAATAATGATATTTATTTTGCAAGAATAACACATACTTATGAGCCCAAGCATTTACAATGATGAAGAATATTTCTGCATAAGCAAATACATATTGGGGTTCTCTATCAACCCATATCTAAAATCTAAAGTTAGGTTTGATAGGGGAAAATTACAAAATTATGTCCCTCCAAGATTTTACCCCAATCAAATTTTTTAAATTTTTTTCATGTCATGGTTGAACAAAAAATGAGAATATTTGTGTTTTTGTATACCATGATTTTTCTGATAAAGAAATAAATATCAAAGAGAAATAACAGTACTCTTCTTCAATATACCTCTTTTTCCGATTTGGTTTTTTTCATGGTTATCACAAAAAATTAGTTGCACTACATGGAAAATTTTACTGTGTAATGCATATACATATAAGACCTTTCAAATAACATTTAGTGTGAGTATACTCATATTTGTCAAATTGATGTTATTTCCTACACAAAATTTCACAATATTTTTTAAAGGTCAGGTTGTATTTGGTAAGTGTTTTTGAATAGAAAGAAGAGCATGTTCCTCCATTTTTAAATTGATTCAAAGCTATGTACAATAGCGTTTTTATGTATCTATTTAGAAACTGGAATATTTCAAGGCACAAACAAAATCTTTGAGCTTATTTACTTGGTAATGGAAAAACCTATTGGATTGCACAAGGCAGGTACCGTTTAAAAAATAATGTGTTAAAACTCTTTATTTCTTTGCAGGTAGAAAATAGCATGTGAAATATATTAACATATGTAATTCAACCTGATACAAAATGAATTGAGTTTCACTCTTAGTTAATAATGTAAAAAGTGTACATAACATATCATCTACAATTTGAATAACAGCACATCCTGTAAATTGTTTAATTTGCCTTGAAATAATATCAAAGTAAATGACAAAACTCAACACATGAGTAGTAATAACAGTTACAAATAATGCATGATTATTATAAACTTTTTAATTGTTATTAGAATGAATATAAACATTTTTGAAACTAATTTCATGCTCTTTCACATGCTACATGACAAGATCAGTAAGTACGAGACTTCATGTGTAGTATTTTTCCAATGATACTGCTTACTTATATAGATAAACTGATTATACCACCAGGATGCATTGGTCTTGTCTCAACTGGAATTATAACATGATAAAAAAGAAAACTGGAACTAATTGATGTTTTTGAAATTTTGAGTTTTAGTATTAAATCCAAAATAAAAAGTCTTACATCTAAATGTTTGTTTGTCCAAAGCCTTGATCTGTTTGTGTACCCTGTTTGCTGTTTGTTGGTGAGGTTGAAACTGGTTCATTTTTTTCATTTTCAACAAGATTTTATCATGATCATTAATTATTTTTACACAGTTCGTTTTTGAAATGTATTGAATGTGTTTTGTTTACTGTCATGATTTGTTTAATGAATATGCCAAACATACAGCTCCTTTTTTATTTCAAATACCATAGTATAGTATGTTGCACTTGGACAAACCACAACATCATGAGCAAAAAACTGAAATCAAAAGGTGCTTAGTTTTGCTGGGAAAATTAATCATGTCCCACTCCCCATCAAATTTAAGTGTGATCAAGTCACAAAGTAATAAAATATGAGCAGTTTATTTGGAGAAAAAAATGGCAATACCTGTCATTGAGGAGTACACTCATGGTTTGAATTAAATTGAAGGGGTTCCGGACTCACCCTAAAACTTTTAGGATATCAAAATTTGGTGATATCTTTCCCCATTCCTTCAGGTATATGTTGAACAATACCAGACTACCATCCTTCCAACTGATTGACCAGAAAAGTATCCATGTTCCTTGCCATTAAATGGGATAAGCTTCCAATCCATTGTTGAGAAGATTTGTTCTAGGAATTTGGGCCAAAATCAATAAAATCCAGAAAATACAGCCAAAAGAGCCTATAAAGAAAATCTCATATCATATTTTATACGCATTTTCACATGGGTGAAAACAACAAAGGCAACATTATGAGATGACACAGGATTTTGCTCCAAATCCTTGGTTTTTCAATCTCTATTACTCAAGTATGTGTGTGATCTTTTGAAAGTGTTGGATGGTGATTGTGTTTTCACACGGTGATCGGATGCTGTTGACTTTTTTAGAATTATATAAGGACAATTATCTAATAATATAATAGGCACCCTTATAACTAAAAGTTCAAAACTTTTCTCTAGAAGAATTCTCCCATTTAGAGGACACACTAATTTAGTAATTTGACCACTCTAGTAGCAGTGCACATGCTTTGCAGAAGAAAATTTGTGAACAATTCATGGGAAGAAAGAAGACAGAAATGCCCAAAACCAATGTTTGATATGTGGAATTTTCACATCGTGTGGGATTGATTTTACAAATTTCAAGGACTGTAAGCTAAAGATTTTGGGGGTTGAAGCCTATTAACTAAATGAGAAACTACACACTTGAATACAGATAAAATACATTAACCTACTACATATATTGAAACAAATGGCAAAAATCAAACTGACTGTGGAGTTGCTGGTAGGCTAAAATAATAAAATAATCAAGAGTGCTTATAAGCTATTTTTAGTTTCATTATGCCCAAATTCTTAATGTTTATATTCTGTTGGATTTCCCAGTGTATGGTCATTATGCATGAATTATTTTACACACTTCCATGTATACCATAATACAATAGATGTAGGGTTTCAATTAAGGTGTTGAGCAAAATAGGAAAATAATGGCGAAAATAGTTGAACCCCATTTTATTGTTCATCCTTATCACCAGATCCTCCATATAATTAGCAAATAATTACCCTTTGTACTTAAAGTATTATTTAACAATCACATTTGAACTGGATGTTATAATAGTACTGTGGATGAATCATTTTCCAAGGAATATATTTGTAACATTTGATACTGAACGCATTTTCTTATGTATGAATATGAATATGAATATGAATATGACAATCTATACTCAACTTAAAATAGCTTATCTAACTTTCAGAAATCACTGGCATCTAGATATAAGTAAGTTTAATGCTATGACTTAAAATATTACGTCAATGAAAATATTGTGACCCATATATGTATTTTTTAGTAATTCTATTCCAATTTTTGTTCTGTTATATGATGTTTCTCATTTCAAAATAACACCAGCTATACAATAGGCATATCAAAAGTCCAAAAGTTAACATGCAGTTATGCTCAATATTTTTGGATTCATTGGCTTGTTAAAATTTGTAACTTCTCAGGTACATGTGCACCAGTTTTTGTAAGCTATTAAGAAACTATATTATAGTCTCATTATTACAGAAACTTGAAACACTAGGGGTCATGATATGTCCTAGTGTTTTTAGGATATCAAGATCAGGAGTTTTCTACTCTCTAATTCCAAATATGTGCTGGTGCACATTGAAGAAGTGCAAGGCCAGGGTGATATCATGAACATTCCTGTCACCAGTACCATAAAAATAAAAATCAGCCAGGACAGAGCACTCATGTTTGTTATTTTTGCAAATGGATAGGATGAGCTGTCACTCCATTGCTAATGGGACTGCCAGTGACCATACTCTTGCTCTAGCTTGAGATAGCAAGACACCCCCTGCATATAAAACATGTGTTGGTGATTGGAAGGGGCCATCATTCCAAATTGAGGTCTTTCAAGAGATGTGCCTTGATTTTGACATCCTAGAACACCTATAACATCCATAGAGCTATCGTATCAGTCACTGTTTATTGGGCATTGAGCGTATGGGTCTCAATATAATAATGGTTTTTGAAGTCAAACAGAGTTGATTGGAAAAATAATTTTTATCTTTCTGTAGCAAATGACCAGGAACTACTGACCATCCTTTTGCTAAACTTTACCCTTTTATACAACTTTGGTAGATAATAAAACATCCAGGTATGTGGTTTTCTCTTTTTAAACATCTTCCTGAATTTGCAAACTTCAAACAAAGAAAATAGAAATTCAAACTTAAAATGCATGGGAGAGTAGGAGGAGGTGAGATGAAGGCACATAAGACAAAGTAGTGAAACCACTCTCATGCTATTTTTTGAGTTACACCTGTATCCAGATATGTGGTGAAATCTGGTGAAGGGTATGTTGTAGCAAAATATGTTCAGGCTGTAAGTGTAGCTATTTTGGGATTAAATTCATTACGAGTTCCTGAAAAGGTGATCATGGGGTGCAATTTCAACTGTTCCATTAGAGGCGTGCCTTTTGCCAATTTCTACCATTGAGATATTTAGCAGAAGCTGCACCAAGTTTGGTGGGTTTATGCTTTTATTCTCCTGCAAAAGAAGAACCTCTTGTTCTACCAAATCCCGGATAATAATAAAATTATTTGCGGCCACAATACACTCAGCCATTTAACAAATTTTTTCATCAACTTACAAAGATTAAATACGATACCAACGCTTAGTTGGCATACACTAATTTGAAAAAATTAGCTCTCTTCTACTCATTTTCCAAATAATATTCTTTCATCAGGGCTATTTCTGACAAAAATTATCGATCGAAACACGGAAGATTCAATTAATTTGTTGTCTGGCAGCTTTATTTAAATGCATTGGGCGTCAAACGCACTGTGCTAATAATCTCAAACAAAAAAATGTGCATATCAAGTCCAGCGACTGTCACAATGAGAATACGAGCAAACAAACAAATCGTGTTCACCTTGCATTGTTGCATGATGTGTGACGGTGAAGGCAGGGATGTTGATTGAATTGAAAAATAGTGCCTATTCCTGCGCAATGTCAACAAAGTCAGTTTTGAAAGAATGGGAATCAAGGGTTCCAATCCATTTATGTCAAAATGAAAATCCAGAAACGAGTGAGGCAAGAGGAGACAAAACAACAGTTACTACTACACTCCATCATCGTGACTCATGACTCCAAAAGATGGCAGTCTGTCACCTCAGTACCCGTGATGTTTAACCATATTGAAATCCAATCCCCTCACAACGAATCATGTGACGCCCCAAAACACGACCTTTTTCCCCGTACTCTTTCTCGGAATGCTTGCGCTTTTGTTGAGGATCTGAATCAAGTGACGGATATGATTCCTCGTCGTGATTGCCAAGCGTGCTAGTCTTACTAAACTTGCTATTGCCATCCTGATTGTATTCACTGATCGTCTCATCGTCCAGTCGTTCCACGTGAAATTTACACCCAGTCATTTTTTCCGCAATGTCCATTGCAGTTTGAGTGTGCAGTGTCAATTCTCCCGTCAAAATTTCACTCATTACTCTACTGCCATTTGCATCTCCCTCTCTTCCACACATTCCATCCCTTCCATTCGTTCCATCCGCCAGTGCCATGAATGGAATCAACTGATCTTGCATCCATCGATCCACGCACCCCCCACTGACAATCCCCTCAATGAGTTCCCGTGCGGCTTCTGTTCCAGTGTGTTGGGGAGATGCTTTGCGATTGCCAATGGCGGAGGCGGCTAGGGGTGGTGGTTGTGTGAAGCAGTGTGTGACACAGTGTGTGGAGCAGTGTGGACAATTGGTGCAATTGGAGCCATTGGTACAACTGGTACTGTTGTCAGTCACATTCATAGACTGTCCAGTGTCTTTGGAAGTGGCAACAGCAGGATAAGCAAATATAATAATGCCAGATCCTGGTCCAATGCATTTGGTCTCATGGACAATTTCCACAATGGCGTCTTGGATGACAAAAGACATTTCTTTGCCATTTTTTTCACAGTCGCCCGTGTCCAAGAACCGCCGTCGAAACAAGGGGTCACTCCTCCAAGCACTCTTCAATTCTCCCAAGGCCGACTGAGCCATTTTTTTAGCTATCCAGGAGGGACAATTCCCTCCGTGAAATGCGTGGATTTTGAGGGAGGCTATGGGGTGGCATTGGGTGAGTTGGATGGGTGGAAAGGTGATGGGTGGAAAGGTCGGTGCCAGGGTGTCTGAAGTGATTGATATTGGGTTGTTTGGAGTTTTTAGAGAATTTTGAGAATTTGGAGTGGGAAACATTCCCGATAGAAATGCAGGAGGATGGAACGCAGCATGAACTATCCCCCCTCCTTTTGGAAAATATCCTCTTCTTTGAATGTCAATTTCCAGTATCGGTGTTATTGTTGATATTGGTGATATTGGAAAATAATTCAAATCCAATCCCTTTGAAGCAGGACGCTGAAAATAAGCATTGATAAAAGGAACCAAGACACCTGTCACGTATTCCATTTGAGGTGCTGCTTCGGCATTGGTGCCCCCGCGTAGTTCTAAATTTACAGTGATGGATGACAAACCTTTCGAGGATGGTACTGATGGTTCCGATGGCACTGACGATGATGATAATGTCCGTGATGGGAGTACATTATTTGTAGACGTAGCTGATGCAAATGATTTGGACAAATCCCAACACCGCCTGCGATAAAGTTTCAAAAGGTGGACAAAGGCGGGCAGCATGGAAGTTTGGAGGAGCAATGCCGTCGATCCTGCGGTGCCCGTATCAGCCTTGAAATTCACATCACTGTTGGCATTGTTGGGGTTGTTTGAGTTTTTAACTCCTTCCATGCCAACTTTGTGTTTCGATGGTGACGACGACGACATAGATGAGGAGGAAGAATTTTTTCCAGTAAGAACCTGTGGCCATCGAGTAGGAAAATAAGTAACGCTCGTCGAACCAATTTCGCCGCCCACCAACATTCCCTTTGCATTGTCTTTTGCATTGTCTTTTGCATTTTCTTTTGAATTGTCTTTTGCATTTTCTTTTGAATTGTCTTTTTCATTGTTATCCCCTACTTCCGACCATTCTGACCCAATTGCATTAGTGGCATTGCCAATCTCCACCGCCAACGCAATTCCCGTCAAATGCTGCGGTCTCAATCCCGGATTGGAACGATTGGCCCGAATGTTGGATATGGTGACGGGTCGTTGTTGGTGCTGTTGGGTTTGAAGGAGGACGGCGTATGTTATGGAATTGCGGAGGATTTGTCCTCCTCCTTCTTTGAGGGCGCCGTTGATTTGTATTGTTTCGTCCATTTCGTTCATTTCTTTCATTTCCACCACCATGTTGCAGACTGTTGCAGGTTGGGTTGGCAGGGTGCAGCCAGGCTGTGTTGTGTGTTTTGTGCTGTGCGTGGGTGCTGTGTTGTGCGGAGGAGATTGAAGGTCCGCTTGGGCCGTCTTGAGCAGGGACGTCCAAAGAGCCAGCAAGTAAACGTTTTGTTATTTTCGCATAATTCTCAATTCAGGTCAAATACATTATTATAAGTAATAATAGATTCTTTTTATGTCTTTCTTTCTTCTTCTATTCAATTTTAGAGCCCTAAATTATTTATTTTAATCATGTTCTCTATTAATGAATATATTTTGGCAACCATGTTTACCATAATATTATTATCTATGTATGCTGTGCCGTCAGTACTAAGTACATATTACTAATATTTTACTCTCGCTCTCTCTCTCTCTAGGTACTTCGGTATGAGGGAAGTACAACATGATGAAGATTAAGTTAATATTTTTAGAAGACATGGCAATGACGGTGGTCAGCTAGCTCTCTCTGCTTGTTGCTGGCAGGCTGTGATACCCCCCATGATCCACAATACAGTTGATATTGATGATTCTGTTTACTAAGACTAAAATAATACTCCTAGAGAATAAATGCTTGAATTGTGTCAACTATCTCATCCTTTTATCATAGATTGTAGCAATGAAGAAGCAGAGTGTATCATATTGCCTCTGTTGGCAGGCACAACATGGCAATGTGCATCTTAAAAATGGCTGAAAGAGTTATATTGTTGTGTTCACAATGGTGAGAGGTGAGACCACAGCTGAGTTGGTTAGCTTTTATCATATTACAGTGCAACTGAAAGACAGAATACACAGCGCCACCATCATAACAACATAACAATATCAGCAGCACCACCAGAGACTAAATAATCATCATAGCAGCACCATGTTTCAACTGCCAAAATTGAACTTTTGTTTCCAGGAGTATTATTCATAATAAAGGTTGAATTGCATAAGCAAAATTGATATAGATAACAACATTAAAACAAACAGTTGTGGGACTGTACATGAGCAGTGGGGAGGTAAAAAAACCTAAAGAAGGCTGCAAATTGGGATGCATGTGGCACTGATGAAACAGCAATCCCATAGAGAGTGGGCTAGTGCAAACAAAAAAATGGCACAATGCAGTAGTATGGTGGATGGTATTTTACAGATCCATGTGTGCATACAATATGATACTAGCTAGGTAGGCAGGTAGGTAGGTAGTACTACTTGTCACAAGCCATAAAAGGCCTTGAGCCACAGTAAGTGAAAGTATGTAATATAGTAAGAGTAATTCAGCAAGAATTAAATCAAGAATAAATTAAAGAAAAAGTGAGTTAAGTTTGTTCTGATTTTGTTTGCTCTTGAATGCGCCTCAAATGCTCTTTTGAATGGTTTTCAATGTTGAATCTAAAAACTGTTTGCATTCAAATTCCTAATTTTTCCTTGCTAAAATACCCTTAATCCTTAAATTGGGTTTGGACATTCTCCCCCAAGCTCTTTGCTAGCAATTAAGGGTTTCTAAGACTCCTACTTGATGAAGCCTTAATTAAAAATATTCTGCTTTCTTGTAGCTAGAATCACCTGACTTGACACTAAAATAGCAATTCCAGTACACCATTCTTTTTGTCATACTGACTTCTTCCTTATTCATAATCTTCTCTTTCTTAATTTTGCAGCTGATCTTTTTGAACTTTTTAGCATTGTTCTTTCTTTTGTCACTGCCATTGTCATTGATGTCATTTCCAGCTCTTTTGCATTTGTGCATAACACTGTAATGTGTTCCATTGTAGCTTTTTAATCTTGGATTATTCAGACACTGATCCCACTTGTGAGAATGACCTGGTGATTGACAGTCATTTGATTTAGCATTGTCATNTCCGATCTGTGTGATTTGTGATTTGCTTCTGCATTCTACTCTCCCCCATTCTCATTGTAGTTGTTAGTTGTTTTCTCATCAGCTTCTGAATCCAAATTCACTGCCTTCTTGCACTTTTTCAGTCTCTTCTTGGTTTTTCTAAATGAATTTGGTTCATCTTCATTCTTGAGGATAAAAGGCTTGATTATTCCCTTTCCTAATTTTTTGGAAATCACCTCCTTGAATATAGTGACCAATCAATTGCTTTCCAATAATAAGAATTGCGTGAATTGTGTTAAGTAATGCTTTGTCAGGACCATCTGAATAAATTTGAATCTCTTCTTTAATTTCATTCCCTTCTGTGTCAGCACACATTTATTTATTGAAGCAAGTTGTTGCCAATCTTGGATCCTCCTCATAGTTCATTGGAATTATCTTTCCTTCACACATCATCTTGTTGGATGTCGTGTTATGATCTTGTCTTTCTGGTATTCATTGTCTTGTTTCCTTTTGTATTCTTGTCACATCTTGTAATGACTCTTGATAACAACTTTTGTTTTGTTTATTAACTTTTGGTATGACTATAATGTCAAAATCCATTAAATACATTGAGTTAAAGTGAGTGAAAGTATGCAATCTATAGTAATTCAGTAAGAATCAAATCAAGAATGAATTAAATAAAGAGTGAGTTGAGTTTGTTCTGATTTCATTTGCTCTTGAATGCTCCTCAAATGCTCTTTTGAATGGTTTTCAATTTTGAGTCTCCAAACTGTTCACATTCAAATCACTAATTTGTCCTTGCTAAAATACCCTTAAATCAGGTTAGGACACTTATTACAAGATTGCCTAAAACAAACAATAATGCAATATTCATCAAAGTGAATTTTCAAGAATATGATCTTTGGAAGGTGGCCGGCCCTTTGGACGGTCGTACTTGGAATGGTCCTAGCCCACCTTCTCGTGCCGAGGCAGCTTTTAATAAGAAGTATCTACTATATCTAAATAGTACATAGTACTAGGTAC
>JALLOT010001508.1:0-14834 GCA_036939595.1 Thalassiosira livingstoniorum | reverse complement strand
TTTCTTGTGAAAGCTGGATTGGGCCTCTCAGGTCGTTCATTTTTTTGGGTTTCTCAAATAATTGATTATTGCATCCCAGTATGAATTATCTAAAGCATCAAAATACCAGTTTTTTTTAGATCTGTACAGATCAATTTCAACTTCATGGATTTTCTCACAGAGAAGCTGCAAGATTTTGACAATGACAAGCCTGTGTCATGTTAGTAGTCTGCCTGCTTTTTTCTTTCTGTCCCCCCAAGCAGTCAGAAGCATTCTGGGGGGGGGGTGGTTTGTTTGAGCAGGAACAATTTTTTCCAAAAAAGATAATTGTTGTGTTGCTATCAGTGTCTTGTTGCCTGGCATGCTGTAGAATTGTTTCCAAAGGTTTTTGCTTGCAATTCAATTTTCTTTGACTTGAGACATTGAAATTTTTAGAATTCTTCTGATGCTCTTGTGCAAAAAACTTCCAATTTGTTGAGTAGGTCTTTTCTTACAGCCCAAGATTCACATCTCCATAGAGCAAGGTTTATGGGTATTGCCATAAATATGAATATGTAATTCTTACCATATTCCAAAAAGTATGTGAAGGAGATCATTTGTTTCATTCATCTAGAGAAATCTATTTCTTTGATTTCTTGAGAATGTAGATTACAGACTCTGGTTCTAATAAACCATAAGAACATATGTTTTTGTCTCTGCTAAAAAATTAGTAATAGTAAATAAAAATTGTATATGAGTTGAAACCAAAAGAAGGTATGTAGTATTAGTCAAACTTGATATGATTGGAGATGGACTACTCCTCAAGAATAATTTTTGAGAAAGTAAATGAAACAGTGTAAATGACACCTCATTGGATAAAAAAATCAAGTATTGATACTGAGAATAAATGCTACTGGTTTTGAACAAATTATGATATTCTATAACTATGTTTATTATTGCCTTCCTTGATTTATTTCAATAAAAGTTGAAGAGACATAGGAGGTAGAAATCTAATTATAAGTAAGGACTTAAGTATGAAAACATTTCAAATTTATTCACAATACTTATAAAACTTCTAAGAAAGTCTGGGGTGAAATATCTTCTGATGATGATGGCTACCATCAGTGTACAACAAGTCTATGGGACAAAGCAATTTTGGTTAAAAATATTGAACATCTAGTATATATTAGACTAAAAGAATTGTTTCCGATTCTAGATATTCAATCAAGTTAGTTTAAGTAGTATTTTTAGAATTTCATCAAATTACTCCACCATTTTGATCTCTTCATGTTTTTGAAAAATAAATTCATAGCATCTACAAAGATCAACCTCAGATGAGGACAGTTCAGGGAGGGGTAAATGTAAAGTAAGCAAAGTTTGTACTTTGTAAAGTAAGCTCAAAGTAAGCCACTTACTGATTTACTCTACTTTTTGTTACTTTATTCTTGAAAACATTAAGTTATTTTTGGTTTTCAAGTTTTACTTTTTACTTTAAAGTTCTTTGATTCCAAAAAATACTTTACTGTTTTCAAATTCAAAGAAACTTCTAATTTGACTTGACACGTAAAATTTCATTTTTACCTTTAATCTACCACTGCATACCTGTCACAATATTATTTTCACTGTCTAAATACATAATATGCCTGCATATTCAGGTTTGTTGCTGCTGTGGTACAGTAAATAGATAGTAATTACCTACCTACATTGCTACTACATAATAGTATTATTCAAAAAGTCCAAAAAAATCTATATTGAATTAATTTCAGTGAATGTTTACACATCAGTATTTTTCATTGATTTTAAAATGTGTTTGTTATTTTTCTACTCAATTGTGTCTTAGTATTAATTGAAATGAAATTATCCCTTTGATTTTTCATCAATACTTTTAAAACTTTATTTATAATTGGAGATAAACCATCATAGAAGTAATGGATTTACTCAGCACACAAATGTCAAGGTTTCAATGAAAAATAAATATAATTAGACTAAGATACCAAATCTCTCATTAAACTTTATGTGTCAATGCATGCAAGCTGCACATGACAAAATCTTTACAGTACAAACTTCAATTTTTACTTCATAAGAAAAATGATTTACTTTCCCTAATTTATTTTTTCTTGAAAATGAAAGTTAATTTAATTTGCTTACTGTGTTTTTTCTTGAAAATGAAAGTTACTTTACTTTTTGAACTTTACAAATATATCAAAGTAAGTTTACTGTAAAAAATCAATAAAGCTGGGATTATTTTTTACTTTACTTTGGGGATAAAGTTACAATTTTTCATGAACTTTTACTTTTTTTAAGTTCTACTTTATCTGAACCCTGGAACAGTTCTGTTTGCTGAATTTGGTTCTCAGAGATCTCAAGAGAAATCTGTGACAGGATCAGAATCACAGCCAAGTGTTACCAGACTCAAAATCTGGGGTATACAAGAGAAATGTCAGACTACTTCTATTAAGCAATCCTGTTTTAGTCAAGACTCGTGAAAACACCATGTTTGCTTGTTCTATATAAAGCACTGACAAAGCTACTCAGCACCAGCATTGACTGGCCAACTTATGCCAATTTTAGGTCAACATGATTTACCTCTCATACATTATTAACTTTACTAAATTACAAAGTACTTGCATCCAAACTACACTGCTGTAGATCTGGAGCCACTAAATCAGCAATCAAATTCCAAAGAAATAACTCTAATTGATTTGAAATGCAACAAAAATATAAAAACTAACAATAGACTAATCAGTTTTTCAAGTTCAGCTGTGTATGCCCAAAAATATTGGCAAGGAATGGGACAACTATTCATGCATTATGACCATGAATGGGGTAGCACTAAAAATTATTTATGGTGTGCACACACAGTATAAATGCAAGAATCAAAGATTAATGGCAACTTTGTTGTAGGAATTATGAAGTGATGATCCAATTTGATGTCATTGGTGAAAGAGATCACTGAAGCTATACTAAAAATGTATATTCAAGGGATAGTGTACAACTGAAGCTTTCCAACTAATATTCATGATATTAACAACCAAAAAAGTACGATTAAAATGTGGGACCCCAATGAAAGAACTGTAGTCTTCTTCATGAAATCCAGGATGGCCAAAAGGTGGCAAAGATAAAAATTATCCATCCTTCATCTAACAAATTTCAAAATTGGGGAAACTCTTATCATTAACAAGATTTTTTATCAAAGCATACAAAGAGTGGTTACAAAAAACAACAGAAGATAAAACACGGAAAATTTTTAAAATATTATTTTGTGAAAAGGCATATGTTTGCCATCTCATAATGTAACCAGCAGGATCCCTTGGATATCAAACAGCTTATAATGCCACTACCAAAGGTGGCTCTAACTTGCATTCTGAGGGTGAAGAAATTCAAGAAGTAATGACTAATTTTGAAGCCACACATGAAGTAAGCTTTTGAAAAACTAACCACACAAACAAAACTTTAACCAAGAAAATTAAAAAAATCAGCAGAAAATTAATTTTCTATCAAGCAAACAAAATCAAAAACATGAATATCAACTATCTAGTAGGACACCAAATGAAACTCCAACTGCTCCTTCTATGAAGAATGACATTCCTCAAACACCACCAACATACCAGTCACAAGTATGGAACCAATGAAATTGGTGTGAAAGAGGATGTGGATGAATGAATAATAATTATGAAGGCTGAGGATGAATATATTGTTATGTTGATTGTTGTACTTTTCTTTTATTTAAAAAATGATCCTATGTCCCACATGTTCTGAAAAATGTCTATCTTTCCACTATTGACCATAATTAAGAAAATGTTGACTCCCATTACTACTGAAACCAAAAAAATATCATTTTGAGATGACACCTTTTTCAACATGGGTTAATGGATCTAATAAATGTGAGCAATTGAAAGCAAATGTGACTAGAAATTACCTAATGTGTTTGTATTTTCTGGAAAAATCTTTTTACAGATAAAATATCAGGTGTGAACATGTGATGGATATTAGAGCTTTTTTATTGTTATATTGTCTTTCAGAATAGACATAACAAGTACTAAAGCGTAAATATCTCAGGAATATGGTATGAATAAACCACTGAACCAATGTATATTTTCTGTTTCTGGTATGTCATCTTATTGAAAATGACACACTTGTCCTATTTTTTGTTTAAAAGCAAAACATTTCTTGTGAAAGTCATTGTTGCTGATGTGTTGAATAGACATCAATAAAAATTATAGCTTCGAATGAGTAATAATAGGACCAGAAACAGCAAATTTATTCTCAAGTTTGGAATCTTCTTTTGTAGTAGCAGCTTTTCCTCTATTATTATTGAATTATTACAGCTACTATCAATGCATGAAAGATAGGTATAATGGCTTCTGTCCTGTGTTTAACTTAATCTTTTCCTCTAACTATTATCACATCCCACAAGTACCAATCATCAAAACTAGTAATTTTCTATTGGCACATTTTTGGGTTGTATTCATTTTTTATTATGTTCAATGGTACAACAGTACCCATAAATTATTATTTATTATGATTAATAAAAAAGACAAAAGTCAAAAAGTTATTAGAGAACATTTTTTGAATTGGGCTCATTATAACATGAAATGTTCTTATTCAAAGCTCAAACATCACCATTGTATGGAGGGGGTGTATGGTGCACTGTCCAGAGATCATTCAAGGAAAAATGAAATCAAAAGTATTATATGTTATTGCCTTTGTAAAAACAATGAAGAAATGCCTTGTGGCAAGAAATTTTCACTGTTACAATACTATTATCATTAGTTCTAGTGATCATATATTTGAATTAATGTTGATATGAATGATTTATTTACTGATTCCTCTTTTACATTTTAGATTATGTTAGTATCATGTTGTCGTCTATTACTAATGGTTAATAGTAGAGCTAACTACAATTAAACCTACTGTTATAATCACTGGTCAATTTTATTAGGCCAGGGTTTTTTGAAATACATGGTTTGAATACATGAGCTCAATTAATGGACTAACATTAGATAGTAGCAGTGAAAATATGTCAACTCTTTTAGCATAGGATATAGGACCAACATTTCAATACCATTATTCATTATCCCTACATGATGGTACTGTTGATATTACTTCAATTATTTTAAATGGAGGTAAATCTAGCAGAGAGAAAAATGATATTTGTAATGTTTAATGTACTGACATGACTATTGAGGGGCCAGATGTACTTTGGTCTCTAACTTGCTCCAAGAATTGAATTAACTTGCTTGAAATTAACACTTTGTTTATTTCAAGTATTACATGTCATGTGACAAATGGTATAAATTCCTCAGAGAACTATAGAAGTGTTTTGACTTATTTGAAGTACATAGAAAAATAGGAGGAAAACTATCATGTTAAAATAGGATTTTAGAGAAATCAATGTCAATAATGAAAAAACAATATCAAATGAATGATATTCCATTTTTAAATGTCAAATGTCCTGAGCATCGCCAAAGTTGAGTGTGTTAAATACACATAAAATTTCTCTCTTGCTAGTAGTTCATCGCAATTCTTCATCAAAACTATTGGCAATTTTTGCACTTACAAATAATATAATTAACATTTAGGAATGAATACCTCTCAAAGATCATTGTGGGAATGAATCACTGAATAGGCTACTAATAGATAGTTCATAAAATCTTGCCAACTCTTCTTAGACACACAAATCACAAAATCAGTGAAAAAATATTACAAGAAATATCAAATTAAGGAGCTTCAAAAAATACTCCATTTTACTCCTCTTGTCTCATGGAAAAGCTGTGTTATTATATTTTTCATCAACAAGAAGTGGTTTTGAGAAAAATTATTGATAAAATTGTAAAAAGCATTTTTAGCAATGACAGTAAAAGATTTTCCCCTTGCTTGTCATTTTACTTGTACAAACTATTCTTTGAAGAAGTATATATTTATAAATTTTCTCCTCTCTATTGGAATGATTTTTGAGCCAAAAAGGATGTTGTCTGTGTATCAGAGATCAGAGAATATGTAGGAAAAATCATAATATACTTCATTTCTCCTCTTTTCACTCTTCAATGTAACAGCAGGTTGAGTTGATCATTAATAGTGATGCTTCTAGTTTAAATTGTAAGGTTTGTTTTGATTTTGTTTGTATTTAGCCTGTTGGGTGTATCAAACTATATCATGGTAGTATGCATTTAATTTACATCCAAAAGGTTTTCACAATACAACTGGATCAAGTTGATGACATTGCTCTGTAAAAACAAAGCAATTCAAAGACAAAGTCAGTAGAGAATGTGGATCAAATAATAATACATTTTGGCTTTAGCTTTAGAAAAATTCCCACTGGAATTGATGTTGATCCATATAACAGACTATGTGCATAGCTATTTGACACAGGTTTGTGCTTTAAAAAAAAACTCCAACAACAAAAAATCCATTTTTTTCAAATCTTTAGGCATGCCTGGAAAATTATGTGAAAATGTTTTTGATCAAAGTAATATACACTGAAGTACAATGATTGAATGAAATGAATCATTTTGCTTTATAAGAATGTTGAAAATTTGTGTCAATTTAAGAAGCCTTGCTGTGAGCTGTATATAATTAATGATGAGTCATATCCATTTCAAAATGATAAAATACAATAGTCATTTGATAATGCATGGTATCTAAGTAAATGTATATAGTGTTTAAAATCTTTAATACTAACTAATTTTTATTGACTTGGACAGCACACTATGAGGTATTGATATTGATAACATGTATTGGAATGGAAAAATTTATCAGCGTGGGAAAAATATCAATAATTACAACTAGTAACAACAGCAACTTGTTTTTTTTAATACTAAAGTAGGTTGATTTCATAAATAAAATTTCTAGAAATATTCATATCCATTGATTTATCAAGTGATTTAGTTTGCAACAATACCATCTTGCTCCACCTCATCCAAAATAGAATAACATAATCATAAGATACACATAATTGTTTGTCCAGGGAGGATATTATTGCTCAAAAATCAAGTACAGCTCAAGTACAATGTTAGTAATAACATCCTTGTTTGTTACAGCATTTTACTGACACTGTGTGTGGTTGACAAGCTTTCTAGAAGATGCCATCTTATAATAATTCTAATGTTCTCAAAAGATAATTAACCAAGGCATTGTGTTGGACATGGACCAAACACTCAGTCACAAACAATAGGGTTGACATTGAAATATATGGCAAAGATAAAAAATTATAACAGTTTGATCAAGATGACAAGAAAACTAACACTGGTCGTTTGAACCATTTGAAATAGAAACACTTGTTACAACAACAAAAATGATGATGTGCAGAATTGTTGTCATCCATCCTCAATGATGATAAAATAGTACTTCCTCAACCATCAGTTGTTTACAAAAACAGAGCTTTTCGATCCTGCTTTTTCACAGCCAAACCAATGAAAGGAAATAGCTCAGAATAAATAATATCCAGGTCACTATGATTGGTAATTTCATAGTAGTAAATAAATGGGACATCAATAATGATGAGAAAAATGAGTTAGCAATCCTAAGGTGGACAAGAATTTGCAAATTACTTTCTTTTCAAAGCTTACACTTGCATATGTCATCTTGATCTGGTGTAGCATTTAAAACCCAATCATTTGATCCCAATAGTCATTTACTGAAATGGAAGGGAATAAAAATGAACACCAAATTTCCAAATAGCTCATTTCACAAAAACTAATAGGCAGGGATTCAGGGATGTGAAAAATAGTAAAGTAAAAAGAAAGTAAGAAGAAGGGACAAAGAAAACGAATGCCTACACAAAAACACTGATGTCAATTTCATCAAATTTGAGCAGCATTAAAATATTGCCAATGTTACCTTGAATTAATATTGAGTTCATTCTTTGCTGGGTTTTATCCTTGATATATAACAATGATCCAAACATAATATAAGTAATACCAAAGATCAAGAATAATTGATCCTAAAAAATCAAATATTTCAAAAATTGAGTAAGACAAAGCTATCAGCAACATATAATAAACTATTAAGCTACTAAAACGTTTTTGGCAAGGCCATCTACCTTGAATTAATTGATGCTAGAAAAGTCCTGACAACACAAAAATCTAACTATTTCTAAACATAAACATGATTCATAATTCATTCTTAAAAAATTACTTAACTACATGAGTTGAAGCAGACATTAACATTAGCAACCAACAAATCCTGAACTGGAATGTTCAAGATGAACAACAACAAGACATATGATATAATATGTATGGTGATCAAACAGAAATAGGATACTTACAACTAACAATATTAATCCAAACAAAAAATGGTTAAATTATACTTTTTGAATGATGTATATGTGATATCAAATTTGGTTCAAATTTTTACCCAAAATTAATATTGTGACAAATATTTACAATTAACTTTGAATTAATTCTGGGTTGGACTTTTATTGGGATTTCTAAATACTTTTTCACCATAAAATCCATTGGATATTGCTGGTAATTATGTTGTTGTAAGGCCCAGTTAATAAGAAAAATAATGAAATAACCTGGAACAGATTTCAAGTTCAATACTGCATTTTCCAATCAAATCCATGTAGTACTTTGTACTCCTATATTATCTGTAGAAAGAAGAGGTATTCCATAACATTCATTGGGAATTTGTTGTCTATTTTTGACATGGAAAAGGCAATTGCAGCATCTAGTTTGAGATTTTAATGTTGTCACTTGTGATAAATTGGATGGTTATTTTCAAAGGAAGATTTCAGCAGAAACTAGAAACATGAATTGTTTTTTGTTATCATGACAAAATGAAATTGATTTTAGTTTCAATAACACACTTATGAAATATTGCACAACTTGAAAAATCATAACCATACCAGATATCTTTTTGCTTATGTATTTAAAGATATTTAATGTTGGAAACTACATCAATATTTAAAAAAATCTATAAATAAACTTCAGTGAAATGTTGAAAGTAAGTTTTCATTATGATAGCAAGAGTACTAACATAAAATATCCATTCAATTAAAAAATGGTAAGCTAATACTCTATATTTGACTTCAGCTGGAAACCAGTTTTTTAAAAAATTACTCATATCACAACTAATCCATACTACTTGAGAGATTGATGATATGTACCCTTTATCATGGTATATCAGTGTTAAGAGGGCTCAAAAATGTTTAACTTTCTTAACAGGGGAGTTTTTATTCAAACAAACATTATTTGTAGTGTTGTCTTCATTCTTTTTTCATTCACTAGATTAGGTGTTAGTCTAATGAATTAACACAAAACGCACCCACAGCTCTCCCAGTCTTTACCTATGATTTCCCCATATACTGGATTTAAATTTTGGGCCAAACAAAGTGGATATTGCAAAAAAACAACTATTATTGTAATCAACAAAACATGAAACATTATGTTTGTGTTAGAAAGTATATATTGTCACATTGTTGACNCAAAAATTCCCAAAGAGGACAAATAATTATCATAGATTGATCATTTTTCAATACTCCAACTGTTTCACATATTTGCAAAAAAGAACTTCCAAATAAAATCATCATATTCTGGAAAAAGAGAAACAATATCATGTTTTGAAAAATATAAGAATTTATTTGACAGATAATTATTCTTTTGTATCTGATCAAGGGCAACATAGAAAAAAATCTATATGAATTGATTAGTAAAGTCCAGACATAATAAAAAAAATTTTGTAAAGTAATGATCACATCATTGACAAATTAGACACATTGTCTCTTTTTTCAAAAAAAGACATTATTTTGGATATAGAATGTGTCATAAATAATTTGAAACATGTTATAGTAACAAACAAATGGAAAAATGGATAAAGATGCAGCAAAATAAAAAATGTTTATGTAGTATTGTGAGCAATAAACAATAACATAAAGATATTGCTATTTGTAGTTGCACAAAATGAAACATTTCAACTATGAATTTTCATAAAATATTTTTCTTCATTAGTAATGAAAAAAAATTCAAGAATCAACTTCCAAGCAAAACATAAAGCATAAAATAACTATATCCAAAATATACTCTATTAGTCTATCTTTTGGATTTGCAAATTTTTCTCCCTATAAGAAACTATTTCAGTTTCTTAAAAAAATCTTTCCATTTTCATTCCCAAGAGTTGTATTGGACATAAAAATGTGTGAGCACATTCCAATTTAAAGGCAAAACACATTCTCCTAGAATATTTAGTTTTATCTTTCTTTTTTGGTTAGATTAGCTTTGAAAAATAGTATTTACCACTTGAAAAATAGATATCAATCATGCAGCAGGATAATTCAGAACATTAAAAGGTAGAGACATTATTCTAGGTACTTCCATGAGACAATTTTGATGAACTAGTTTCCTGCTTTCGTAGGTAAAGTAGTTCTATTTCAAAGTTGAAATAAAAAATATTTCTACATCAATTGAGTGAAAAATTTCTTATACTTTATCAGCTGAAAAAAATTTTCTCCAGTGACAATGCCATTAGTTTGTTATCAACCATTTTTTTGTTATGTGCATGTCAAATTTTAATTTTGCTAAATACTTTTGAGATGAATTTTAATGGGTGACATACCAATTCTTTATCAAAATAATAGTTCATTTTTCTTTTGTAAATTCTTTTAGTTATCTGCAGAATGAAACTTCTACTGTAATTATTAAACAAAGAAGGTAGTACAAATTTTGCAGCTTCATCACTGATGTTATATAAAGTATGATCCCACGGAATTTTTGTATTGCTTACAACTATTTTTTTGGTCACTTTAATGATCTTTGGTCTTATCTTCTTTTATACTTTTCAATCAAGTTTTGATGATGCTTGTGCAAGTAGGTTGTGTTTTCCCTTTAGGATTTTTTCTTTTGAGGTAGGGAATTTGGAAGATAAAATAGGATTAGTGGAATTTCTCCCATGGAAAAAGAATTATCCTGGAGATGTTCCCTTGATTTCATTGTTGATAGGGGAAATTTCAGGAAAAGTATGAATGCACAGTAAAATTGCAATTGTGGTGTGAAGAAGAGTGTTGAAAAGTGACATTCTAAGTGAATTCAAGGTTTTATATTTAGATAATAGTGGCGATTATTTTAATTATTTGCACTTTAATGCACTGCATTGGAGGACATTGAACATATTAGTTGATGGAGGTTACGGTGAATGCCTGCAAGCTTACTATGTGTAGTATGGCATATGGTAGTTAAGATTTGTTTAGCATGGGATGATTGCATGTATTCATGAATGATGACAATTGTGGGGATTCAGTAAAGTGACCATCAAAATTCCCCTAAAATTGGGAATATTTTGTTTAACCTGTTCAGGTGAAAATTTTCCCATCAGTAAACAAAATTGATGGGGAAAACAGGAAAAACATACACCCCGCCAGAATTGTGCAAGAATAATTACTCAAATAAAAATTCTGAATTTTGTTTAAATATTATTATTAGAATTGATTTGCAGACAAAAAAGTCTATGCAATTGTATACTTCATTTCAAAGTATAAGTAAATCAACAGAATTGACCAGTAGGACTTCCATATTGATCAGATATTTTATTCTTGTCTACACCAGTGATGGTTGGATGATATGAATAAACACCATATGTGACTCCATTAATTAGTATGGATTTTAGTTAAATATTGGAACAAAAAATATCCATTTCACCAGCTGCTAACACAACAAGGGTTCTTTTTATTGAAGTGTTCTGTAGTTCTTTATGCAAAGTATTGTAAATTGGAATAGATTTTAGTGCTATGCATTTTGATTGCATACATCACACTTTTCCCTTGATTGGATTTGCAATTAAATATAATGATTCAAATGATTGCAAACATCTCTACCAAGATTCCTTAACTTGTGCCAAATATTTGTTTGATAGATGCACCATGATACATAGCTGACATAAGACAATGTCAACACACTATTGTGATTATTGAGATTAGGTTTGCTGTAATAATCACAATATCTTTATAATATCAACACATCATTTCAATGATCAAAAAGTAGCCAAAAATAGCATTGATTTTCAATGTTTCATAAGATCAATAATGATATTGGATAGAGATAATACAACCAAAACTCAAAACAAAGGCATTGATCCAAATAGATTTTGTCAAATTTTGAAATGGTATCATTGTAAAAAAACCATTGATCACAAAAAAGGAGATAGAAATACCACCAAAAATCAATAACCAGAAAAACAACAGTATCTTTAGATGAACTGGTTGGAGATTGGAAGGATTTATCAACCATTGAATTTATGTTTTTTTTTCAGGAAAGCACAATTATCACTTGTGAATTAAAATATTAGTGATAAATGCCTATGTCTCACTTTCAATATTTTTTATGAAAACTTCTTTGATTATCCTTTGGTACAAGTCCTGGATACCATTTTTAACTCTCATTTTGAGTTATTGATATCACATGAGGCATGGTAAACACTGAACAAAGTGGTAGGGTTTCCAAGGTTCATGATTGAAAAACTAATCTAAATCATTGTTAACATGGTTTGATTTTTCAGTGATAAAGAACACATTTCCTGAATAGAAATCTTAAGGATATGGTTTAAGCTTTATATGTTGTGCCAAACATGTTGGACATTGACAAATGTCATGTAAATGTTTTTGGACATGTCTTGGGAATTGGGAATTTGTTTTTTATATGTTGGAACTTGAACATCAAACTGACTTGTTTTTTAGCAGCAATGCAAGATTTTACACTGATTCAGTTTAAATGTGTTCCAGAATAAAACCAGGAGTTACTCCAACATTCATAAAGCAAAAAGAACTCCAAATGCTGGTTAGTATCATAACAAACAAATGAAAATAAATGAACAAACTATATAATACTATCATGTCGATTATTGCTTTTAAGACCAAAATAATTTGCCATGAAACTGGCTCAAAATTTCAAGTAATGTTTTAATCAAATTATAATTTTCATGAAACAACATCATGAATACAAATGATAATGAGTAACATGATGATTTACCTGATACTGTAAGTATTGTAAAAAGTAGTATTTTCAATTTTCATCCATTCTGTCTTTTTAATTTTAGATGGAATTTCAATTAAATGTGGCTGGAAATAGACTGGAAATAATATTTTTTGTATTGGGGAGAGTTCATAAATCTTATAAGACTCCTACTCCTACCCATCGCTACTTACTTTTTGTTTGTCACCTTTTCTAAGATACATACCATACACGTCACAATGCTATGTAGCTTTTCGAGAATACGATTAAAGTACCATATATTTTATTTTTAATAGTACCCGTACAATTGATTGTACACAGGATGTATTGTTTGGCTCGTATGTGCAATAATAAATAAAAGGAGTACATTACCATACCATACTTACTACCCGTAGTTTGCTTGTATGTAAGGCATAGCAAGGTAAGTACGTGTCAAGCTTACGTATTTCAGAGTCTCATTTTATTGCACTTTGACGTCATGATGACGAAAAGGGAAGAGTAGTTTTGGCGAAATTCAACAATTAATTGCTACAAGATTATTTTTGTGAAAAGCATCACAAATCCACAATGCAAATGCTGTTGACATTATACATATAATATTGGTTCATGAAACAATATTACTCTAATTTGTAAGAGCAACTGCTTTGACAAGAACACACTTATACCATACCTTACAATGCTTACAGCCAAAAACTGATCAAAATGACACCTCAAATAAAAACCTCTAAAATTTAAAAATGAACATGATTTTAGAAATGATCTAAACTCATCATATGTTTTTGACTAACATTTGTTAGAGGTTCCAATGTTGAAATAAGTGAAACATTTTTGCATCAGAGTGGAAAAATTGATAATAAACCCATATATTTGTCTCAGAAGACATGGTTATTTTTTTTACAAAAATCTGCATTTAGTAAAATTTACTGGATCTCAACTGATTAGATTCATTGAACTGCATTCAACTGTAGTTCTAGGCCAAAAACTCCCACTGATTAATTGAAAACTTGCCACAAACATTATTTCACTATTATCAGAGAGGGGTAAGTATAAGTAATACTTTTTGATAACTGAGTGCTTAAACATTTAATATAGAAATGGAATGACATCCAAATATAAGATTTTCAGGAGTAATAGTTTTTTCATATGTTTGTCTGGATTTTTGTCAAAATTGCTCAATAGTAAAGAATAAGAATCCATTATAATTCTAAAAATTACACTCAATATTAAGTGCTGTAATATTTTCTATCATGACATGACACAAGAATTTTATCATATGACTTTGTGCTTTTATTAATAGATAAATTATGTTTTATCCAAACAATATGTGTGAAGTGATTTTGTGTCTAATTCTTTAGGTTGATTTTTTGTGGTAAAAGAAGTAAAATAACACCCACCTAGGTTATGTACCCATTCAAGTTAACAACCTGTACAGACAAGAGACAAAACACAGGTGTTGTGAAACAAAATTGAGATCATATTGTAGAAGTTCATTGACTATATTGACTTAAATGCAGTACAACTAACTAATTTTGTTAGTTTTGAGCTGTCTATTAGTATGGGTAGGTAAGTTCTCACGCTGATCAGCAAAATTCAGCAAAAGCAAACGATAATGCTTTTTAATGCAATAATCATTACTCTTCAGCATAATACCTCTACAATTACAGGATTAAAGTTCATATGTAGGGATATTGTAATGCAGCAATCAAAAAAATTCATTGTCTGTTTACATACTTACTATTGTGCAGTATTATCTGCAAAAAAAAAACAGCAGAAGAAACTCCTACCCCATCTCATTTTCACGTCATTAAAAAGCTTGGTATCTGCTTAATTTGAGTTTTAAGTTCGCCAGAATCGCCAACAAAGACACAGGGGGAATACCGTAGTCTTGAAATGCTATGACAAACTCACAACTTCTGTCGTTCATTACTCAGTCAA
>JALLOT010001507.1:0-13320 GCA_036939595.1 Thalassiosira livingstoniorum | reverse complement strand
AATGAAAAATTATTAATTGTTTATTACTCATATATTAAGTTTATCCTTGGTTTCATTCATTTTGTTGAACAAATCATTGAGAAATTGAGGAAATGTGAAGGTTGTAATGGTCAATAACCTAGGTAATTTTAGATGCTATTTTGCTAGTGAGAATCCTACCCAAAAGTTATGATTTTTTTATTTTTCTCAGTTTTGTTGAAATATAATGACATAAACATTGATGAATATGGTTAATAATATGAGATAAGCTTCTGTTTTATTCATTTTGTCCATCATTTCATTGACTTAGTTTAAAAACAACATAGACATGACTAATTTCCTAGGTACTTTTTAGTTATATTTTCTTAGTAAAAATCACACCCAGAATGATAAGGATTATATAATTTTCACTGCTTTACTGAAATAAAATGACATTCACATTAATAATTATGGTTCATAATATGTTTTCAGTTTTGGGTTTATTCATTTTGGTCATCATTTCATTGACTTACTATAAAAACAAAATAAGAACAACATGCCAATTTGGTTCTATTATTTGATGCATTTCTTACATGAAGGTTCCCATGTAATATTACATTGATATTACTATATCAATCCTTATATCAGCATGACATGAGAATTTAACTATTGTTTATTACTCATATATTAAGTTTATCCTTGGTTTCATTTATTTTGTTGATCGAATCATTGAGAAATTGAGGAAATCTGGAGGTTGTCATGGCCAATAACCTAGGTATTCTTTTAAATGCTGTTTTGCTAGTGAGAATCCTACCCAAAATATTATGAATTATATACTTTTAACACATTTTTTGAAGTAAAATGACATTAACAATGATGAATATGGTTGATAAAATGTGATAAGTTTCTGTTTTATTTATTTTTGCTATCATTTCATTGAGTTAGTTTAAAAACACATAGATGTGACTAATTTCCTAGGTACTTTTTTAATTTTATTTTCCTATTGAAAATCCTACCCAGAATGTTATGAATTATATATTATTCACTGTTTTATTGAAATAAAATTACATTGACACCAATAGTTATGAATTATAATATGTTTTCAGTTTTGTTTTTTTTCATTTCGGTCATCATTTCATTGACTTACTATAAATACAACATAGATACTACAACATGCCACTAATTTTTGATGCATTTCTTACGTGTAGGTTCCCAAACAATATTACATTAATACTACCACATCCACCATTATTTGATCATGAAATGTGAGTTTATTTATTACTAATTTTTCACATAACAAGTTTAGCATTGTTTTCATTGGGTTTGTTGATCAAATCATTGAGAAATTAATTAATTCTGGATGTTATCATTTCCAAGCACCTTGGTCAACATTTTAGTGCTATTTTTCTAGTGAGAATCCTAGCCAAAATGTTATGATTTTTATATTTTTAACAGTTTTATTAAAAAAAATGATATTGACATTAAAACTATGATGTATAATATGTGTCAAGTTTTGGTCTCCTGAATTTGTGCCATCATTTCATTGATTTCTTTTAAAAACAACATAGACATGACTAATTTCCTAGTTAATTTTTGTATTTTATTTTGCTAGTGAGAACCCTTCCCAGATTATAAGAAATTACATATTATTCACTGTTTTACTGAAATAAAATGACATTGAAATCAATAATTATAATGTGTGGTATGTTATATTTTTTGTTTTTGTTCTTTTTGGTCATCATTTCATTGAACTACTGTAAAAATCAAAAAGCACAACATGCGAATTTGGTTCTAATTTTAGATGCATTTCTTACATGTAGGTTCCCATGCAATAGTACATTAATGCTACCATATCCATCATTATGAGTGTAAAACAATATTTTATTTATCAATTGTTAGCCATATATAATTTGCCTTTTTCATTCATTTTGGCCATCAGTTCATTGAGAAATTAAGGAATTCTGGAGGTTATCATGACCAATAACCTAGGCAATTATTTCAATGCTGTTTTGCTAGTGAGAATCCTACCCAGATTGTTATGAGTTGTATATGTTTCACTGTGTAACTGAAATAAAATTATATTTGCATTGATAACTATAACTAATCATACATGTTAAGTTTTGGTTTCATTCATTTTGACCATCATTTCATTGACTAACTATAAAAACCACATATACGCAAAGTGCCAATTTGGTTCTAATTTTTGTTGCTTTTCTTTCATGTAGTCTCTCATACATTATTACATAAATGTTACCATATCCATTATTATATTATAATGAAATGAGATTCCATTTATTAATTTATAATCATACACTAAGTTTAGCCTTGGTTTCATTCATTTTGGTTACAAAATCATTGAGAAGCTAAGGAATTACAGAGGTTATCATGGCTTATAATCAAGATAATATTTTCAGTGTTATTTTACTAGTAAGAATCCAACCCTAAATGTTATGGAATATGTATATTTAACTGTTTTATTAAAATAAAATGCTATTGACATCAATAACTATGATTCATAATATGTATTAAGTTTTGGTTTTATTCATTTTGATTATTATTTCATTGACTTACTATAAAAACCACACATGCATGGCTTATTCCATAGTTAATTTTTGAAGTGCTATTTGCTAGAGAGATTCCTACCCTCAATGCTATGTATTATTTATATTTTTGACTCTTTTATTAAAATAAAATGACATTTTCAATGATAATTATTATTTTTAATTTTTTTATGGTTTGGTTTTATTCATTTTTATCACCATTTTGTTGACTTACTACAAAACCAAAAAGGCACAATATGCCAAATTGGTTTTAATTTTTGATGCATTTTACATGTAGGTTCCCATACAACATTACATAAATCTTACCATATCCATCATTATGATAGTTCATAATGAATTTTTATTCATTAATAATTACTCACATGTACTTTTTATCCTTGGCTTTGTTAATTTTGATTGTCAGTTCATTGAGAAATGAAGAAATTGTTGAGGCTATCATGGTCAATATCCTTAGTAATTTTGTCAGTGCTAATTTCCTAATGAGAATCCTACCCAAAATATTATGAATTGTATATTTTCACTGCTCTTTTGAAATGAAATTGCATTGACATGGATAACCATGTTTTATAATATGTTTTAAGTTTTGGTTTCATTTAATTTGGCCACCATTCAATTGAGTTACTATAAAAACCATGTAGACATGGCTGAATTCCTACATAATTTTTTGTAGATCTTTATTTCAGTGTAATTTTGACACAAAGGTTCTTATGTCAGTGGTGATCAATTATGTTTTTTGAATTATGTCATTCCAATACTATGATTTTTAAGTTCATATTTATGATTCATATTGTGCTGTAAATCTAGGTATAATTTCAATTACTTACTATAAACCACACAGACATGGATAATTCCATAGGTAATTTTTGCAGTGCTATTTTGCTAATGAGAATTCTACCCAGAATGTTATAAATTAATCATTTTTTACAGTTTACTGAAATAAAATTGTATCCACATTGATAATTATAATTCATAATATGTTTTAAGTTTTGATTTTATTCATTTTGTTCATCATTTCATTAACTTCATATAAAATCCACACATACATGGCTAATTCCCTAGAGGTATTTTTTTAGTATCATTTTGCTAGTAAAAATCCTGCCCAAAACATTATTAAAAATATATTTTTTACAGTTGTACCGAAATAAAATGGCACTGACATTGATCATTATGAATTTTAACATCTTTTAAGTTTTGCTGTTTTCATTTTCGCCATCATTCCATTGACTTAGTATAAAAACCACATAGATACAACATGTCAATTTGGTTCTAATTTTTTATACATTTTTTACATGTAGATCCAATAACATATTACATATATATCTACATATCCACCATTATATAATTATGAAATGAGATTATATTTATCAAAAATTACCAATATGCTATGTTCAACCTTGGTTTCATTCATTTCGGTTGTCAGCTCATTGTGAAATTGAGGAATTGTGGATTATGGCTGATAACCTATGTAATTTGTTAGGGCTATTTTGCTATTGAGATTCATATACAAAATGTTATGAATTGTATATTTTTTACTGTTTTGCTGAAATAAAATGGCATTGAAATGAATAATTGTGATTTACAATATGATGTGTTAAGTTTTGGTGTCATTCATTTTGGCAATCAAATCATGACTTAGTATGAAAATCACATAGGCATGGCTGATTTCCTATGTAATTTTTCAGTGCTATTTTTATAGCGAGAATCTTACCCATAATGTTATGAATTGTATTTGTCACTGTTTTATTGAAATGAAATATCATTTGCATTGATAACTATGATTCATAAAATGTTTTAAGTTTTGGTTTTATTCATTTTGGTCATTACTTTCATTGACTTATTATAAAAACCAACATAGACATGACTGAAAACCTAGGTAATTTTTTATTGCCATTTTGCTAGTGAGAATCCTACTCAAAATGATATGAACTGTATATTTTCACTGTTTTATTAAAAAAATGGTAATGACGTTGATAATTACAGTGTACTATGTTTAAGTCTTCATTTGGATCATGGTTTCATTGAATAACATAATCTTGTGCTGGTCAATGAATGACAATTTAGTAACATAATTTGAGGTTTAATATCACATTTAGGTTCTTGGGAAAGGAAGATGAATTTTATCTTTTGTACTTTGTTAGAGGCATAAATGATATTATTATTCCTAATTCAACACACACATGAATATATATTCTTATAATTTTTATTTTTGTTCATTTGGGCTGTCACTTCATTCAGGAACCATCAAAACATAAATGTATATGACTGACAAAATAGGTCTATCTTTCAGTGCAATTGAGACACAGAGGTGATGATTTCTTGGTTTTTCATTATTCAATTCAAATAAAACCTTTTTACATTAATAGTTTTAATTCATGTTGTGTTTTTAACCTTGATTTCATTCATTTGGGTCATAATTCAATTAAGTAAATATAATTATAATAACACAGGTCAACACAGGTCAAAATGTAGTGACTTAATTTGAGGCATTTTTTGCATGAAGTTTATTGGGCAGGTGAAGACAAATTTTATCTTTTTTACTATGTTAGTGTCATAAAATGATGTTATCATTCTAAATTTTTATTTTATACTTATACATTGCCATAAAATTTGGTTTAATTCATTTGGGTCACCACTTTATTGAGAATTTATCAAAACACTGAAGTCAATCACTGACAACACAGGTCTATCTTTCAGTGCAATTATGACATTTAGGTTTGATGATTAATTCTTGGTTGTGTATTATTACATTGGAATAAAATCATTTTTGCACTAATAATTATAAATATATTGTGTTGTTAACCTTGATTTTATTCATTTGGGTCATAATTCAATGAAGTAACTGTAAAGTCACACAGGTCAATGAATAACAAAATGTAGTGAATAATTTGTAGTATTTTTTGCATGAAGTTTCTTGGACAAATGAAAATGAATTTTATTGTTTTTACTATAATAGAAAATTAAAATTGTGTTATTATTTATTAATTTTTATATGTATAATGTTCTAAGATTTGGTTTTATTCATTTAGGTTGTCACTTCATTGAGAATTCATCAAAACACTGATGTCAATGACTGATAACAAAGGTCTATATTGCAGTGCAATATTGTCACACAGATTCTTAGGCAAATGATGACAAATTATGTTTTTTACATTATTTTATGAGAATAAAATAAATCTGACATCATCATGTAGGATTTAGTTTTTATTTTCAGTGTTTGTTGTATTCATTTTGGTCATAATTTATTTTAGTTCTTACAAAATCACAAATGACAATGTAGTACAAAAATTTGAGGTAATTTGCACATGAAGGCTTTTGGGGAAAGGTAAGTGAATTTTATCATTGGTACTATATTAAATGCACAAAACAATGTTATCATTAAAGATTTTTATAGAATGTTCTATGATTTGGTTTTATTCATTTGGGTTATCACATCATTGAGAAATCATCAAAGCACCAAGGTCCATGACTGAAAATTTAGGTCTGTATTTCAGTGCAATGTTGACACAGATGTTCTTCTGCAAATGATGATGAATTATGTGGTTTTTATCATGTCATAAAAATAGAATAGTATTGACATTCATAATCATGAATCATATTGTGTTTTAAGTACTGACTTCATTCATTTGGGTCATTCCTTCATTGACTAACTACGAGCACACACATGTCAATGAATGACAATGTAGTCCAAAAAATTTAGTTATTTTGACATGACAGTTCCTGTACAAAGATGGACAAATATTATCTTTTGTACTATGTTACAGGCACACAATGATGCTAACATTCTTATTTGCAATAAATATAATATTTTAAGAATTGATTTTACTCATATGGATCATCACTTCATTGAAAAATTATAAAACACTAAGGTCAATGACTGATAACATAGTTCTATTTTTAAGTCCTAATTTGACACAGAGGTTCTCATGAAAATGGTGACAAATCATGTTATTGGAAAAATGATATTGGAGTTGATAACCTTGACTTATGACATTTTTTAAGTCTTGGTTAAATAATTTTGGGTCATAATTTCATTGAATGACTTTTAAAATACACAGATCAATAAATAATGACAATATAGTGCTATGTAAGGTTGTTTTGATTCTTGGGCAAAGATAGATGATTTTTTCCTTCTTCATTCTTTCAGAAAGATTCAACAATGTTATCATTCTTTATTTCTATATATTTTTGTAGTGAGTCTTTGTTTTGTTTAATTTGATCATCAATTCATTGAGAAATCATCAAAATACTTAGGTTTATGAATTAAAATGTAGGACTTTATATCAGTGTCATTTTGACATAGAGTTTTTTATGCAAATGAGAATGGTATTTTCCATTGTGTCATTGGAATAAAATGATATTGTCATTGATGATTATGACTTTTAATAACTTTTAAGTATTGTTTTTATTCAGCTGGGTCATAATTTCATTGAGTACCTATGCATGTCAATGAATGACAGTGTAGTATTAATTTATGGTAGTTTTGACATGAAGTTTCTTGTGTAAAGGTAGATGAATTTAATCATTTTAATTCTTTCAAAGACATGAAATCATGTCATAATTCCTAATTTCATATGTATGGTGTGATGAGTCTTGATTTTACTCAATTTAATGTGATGTGCATTAAGAAATCGTGGAAATGCTGAGGTCCATGACTGAAAACCCATTTTAATAACATCATAGTAGGCATGAAGGATCTAAAAAACAAATATTTTAATATAATTACTCCTATTTTGCATGGTACATAATTAGGTAAAAACATAGGAGGAGGTAAGTACTTGTAAGTATGTACCATATTATGTCAAATTCTTACTTCATTGACTAATATTATGGCATGGTATGTATGGTACTAGTAGTACTTATGGCGTGGAAGTAAGTAGGTAAAAAAGAAACTCTTCTAGTTAGCAGTGCTTACAATAGGTAATTACTCGAATTATTTTTTCATGGTACCTGTGACTGTTCGTTGCTGTAAATGTGAGAGAGATTGTTAAATCTGGAACGATGGTTGAATTGAGCTGAAATATGTAATTTTTCATCAAGGCAAGGTAAATAATTTTAATGAGTAAAGTTTGATTGTCCTGATAAATTTTTGATCTAATATGGAAGCACAAATAATATTTAAAATGCACAAGCACAGATACCATATGTTGATAAATCCAGGTACAAAATATTTGTGATGGAATATCTGTGACTGGGGGGGGGTTCTATCTAATTAACAGGAATGTTTATTTTCTTGATGTAATGGCTTTCAAAAATCCATGGTCTGTTTAGGTTATGAGTGAAGTGACAAGTTTTGGAAGAAAATAATGGATAAAATTTTTATCACACAATTCTTCACTTGTTGATAGTTTTTTTCTTGAATTTTTCATTCATTGTGATATTTTGTGTCAGAAAATGGATCATTATCAAATTCAATGGCTCAAAACAATTTTGAGTCACTTATTATACGTGATCTATTCAACATGAAAAAGCTAAATGTCACAGATATTACGTGATCCATGAGCCTTGCAGCTTAGCAGTATGGTAGTTTCATTAGCGCTTTCTACTTTGTACTCCTAGTAATTTTCAGTAATTTTGGAATAGTTTCATTAGAGCCCCAAAACTTAAAAAATAACCTTATCAACCTATGGGTTCTCAGTTGCAAAGTTGATAGAGGGGGGTCATGGTCATGATCTTGTGACTGTGACCATGACTGTGACCTGGTAATACTCACATGAAAATTGTATGTGACCTCATCACGAGATGGTGTGACCTATAATTTTTTTGAACTTTCTTCTTTCTTGTCTAATTTTCTTCATCCAAACTAGTATTTAATCTTCATCTATGAAAGGTAGTTAGGCAGTAGTAAAAACGTTTAGATTTCTCAAGGTCTATCTTCTCTAAACAAATCTTGTTTTGTTTTACTGGGATAGACCTGGACATACTTATGGAATCTTACTTACTTACCTACATAGGCACGTGTGTCCAGTTTTAGAGGTAATTATTTTTCTTCTAATTTTTCTTTCTTTCTATGACTCTTCATATTTTCTTACAGTAAAATCATATAAGCACAATACTTACATTGTAATAAAGTGTCCACTGTGATACTTGTTCATTTTCAATATTCTTTCATTTATGTAAAACTCATATTGAGTAGTACATACTACAATTTAATTGAGAGATACAATTTTTTGTTAGTAACACTCTGCTTTTGAGGTGAAGGGGTCACAGGCACTGCCATTGTTGAACTTCGTCATGCAACCCTGTGAGACCTATGTGTGTCCAATGGAGGCCGACGTGTATGGCAGCTCCGTAGAACCTGGTATTGTTTTTACGTAGACCCCACAGAAGAGCCGCTGTGACAAAAAAAGTCAAAGAAATTTTCAAAAAGAAGGGAGTGTTACCTTTTATGATTTTTCTAGTAGCTAGATAGGCAATATTTTTGATCAATCGACAATGGCCGCCGCTCCAGACCTCCGTCTCCAACAATTATTTCTCCACACACGGTGATGGCACAAACTTCTGCCAGGGCATAGCCGCGCCCCAACACCATTTCCCTCAACATATTAGCGGCAATTGGCCGCTGGGGGCCCTTATGCTTCATGAAGACGCCATTTCTACAGCCCATTTTTGGCATCCATAAAAGCGTTCAACATCATGTCGGTCAGCTTCCCCACCATCCACCCTTCATTGTTGCGAGTGAATGCAGGCTCGCTAGTGCAGGGCAAAGAGAGCCCCCCCACCCAACAAAAATCTTTGACAAAGAACAAAGAAGCATCTACCCGATGCCCATCCCACATCGCACCCGCTTCTCCCCACGACCATTAATTTTTGAAGACTGTTCAAAGACTTTTGATTCAAAGTCGACAAGGATGCGAAGGATGTAGGGTGGACTTGACTTGCTTGGAGTCTCATAAATGAATACTTGATCCATCCTTCTGGTCACCACTGAACCAAAAAGAATCAACAATCAACAATTGGACCGGATTAAATAATTCGAAGGCCAGTCGAAGGCACGAAATTTATTTGGTTCGCACGAATAATCGGCTCGTGCTGGCTCGTGGATTGTGCCAGGAGGAGGGGCAGCGCCTAAGATAGTTATTATTTTTGTAACTCATTACAATTAGCAACAAAGATTGCAATTGTTGTACATTACTCGAGGGGCAAGGCGCGATGCAGTAGCATGCATCGGCGGCAGGCAATATCGTTCTAAAAACTCAAAACACAAAAGATAAAATCGTAAACTATTAACTATTTGATCTAATTCTCATTTTAGTTTGGTGTTGCATTGTTTATCATTAACATCTTATTTTAGTTTAGTTTGCAGAGCTGGTGTTGCTACTGTCGACCTATTTGCAAAATAGACAGCAGCTGATGCCATGCGGGGTAAGCACCATTGGCGTGTTGCAGCTACAAGAAGGAGAAGCCGGCACTGGATCCCGGCAATGATGGGATGGCAATGGTGTTCCCCCCGACAGAGAAGCCGGCTCCTGTTCTTGTCGCTGCTCATTTTTTTGATTTTTGAAAGGAGATCGGAGAGCGGCTGCTCTACAAAAAATCCACTAAAGCAGTGACGATGACGGCGGCCGGAGCGGCGGAATAGGTTGGTGTGGCAAGGGGAGAACGATGCAGAGACGGCGTCAGTGGACAAACACCGGAAGTATGTTGGGGGTTTTTGTTCTCTCTTGCTGATACCGGTGCCCGTGGGTGGTGTGTCTTAGAACAATTGGAGTTTAATTAAACCGAACCCACATGTGTGGCCGGGCTATTTTGTTCCAATTAGCTAGCTAATTACTAGGTGTCAAGATCTTAAAAAAATTGGATCTTAAGTTTTAAAAAAATCTGGTCACAGCAGGTCTTCCCCAGAAGTTACCATACACGTCGGCCTCCATTGGTGTGACCTTTTAAATAATACTCATATTATTTACATGTATGTAAGGCCCACATTTATAATATTTTTCTGTGTATAAATGATGTTTGTAATGAGAAATCATACTATGAGGAATAGCATGAATGATAGTCACGTCGGGATTGGGAATAGACATTAGAAACAGAAGTGTTAAGACAATGTTCATTGTCTGAAACAAGCAGTGCTCTAATCCAATCAGGAGCCCTGCAAAGTGATAGGTGTGTTAAAAATCTCAACCAACCAATTAAGGCAGGTTGAAATAATGCCCGTTGCGGAACTGCTCAAATGAGCGGAAGCCTTGGTGTACCTGAAATGGAAATTAAAGGGAAATTATGCTAAATTATAGAGAGTACTTAATGACTATAACGCTTGTCAACTAGATTATTACTAAAACATACTTAATTACTATAACAGCCATTTCCTTGCGATCCGAGTTATTTTGGAAATTTTGAAAAAGATTGAACCATTTCTATTATTTTTTTCATATTTGGCGACCAAACCAATGACAATCGAATTATTAGAGTATTGGGTCTATTGTTGCAGTAGGACTACCATGGACTACCATACCCGAGCTATTGTAGAGACGTTTTTTTTAACAGGTAAAATTTATACCCACTATTATACAGGACATTTCTAACAAAGTTTCACTTCTCTAATAATACAACTAAGTGACTATTGCTAATAAATTTAGTACCCATTAATGTCACAATTTTTATTGTTCAACAGTAAGGTAACCATACCTTTCCTGTTGAGTGAAAAAATCAAACAGTCTACACAAAAAATATACTAGATTCATGTGCATGTTAAAAATATGTTAGTTCCTTTTGTCCTAGATTTGAAATTAATGTCCCAATTTCTTAAGCAAAAATTGGTAGAGTTTCAACATGCTTCTCACTTCTTGATTTTCTACATAATAATAAGCACACAAAGCAATAAGATTCAAACACACATACAAGGAATGCATGAATACCAAAAAACAAAGTATTGTGATGAAGAGGAAAATGACAAATAATAATGACAATAATGATTGTGGTGCTTCTGCTTTTGACAACTTGCTACTTCAGATATTCATCATTTTTAGGAATTGATTTTTTTTCATGAGTAATACTGCAGTCTTGGATTGCTATGATGAATCTGATTTTTTTAAATCATTTTTGAATAAAACAAAGTTTACCAATTAACTTGCTGGGTCAAAAAAGCACAATACACATTAGCTCATAGTCATTTATGCTAGATAATGATGAGTTAATTTGCTATTATTTCCCAAGTTTTCAAAGTTTTTCATGATATTATTAATGCCCTTAAAGCTAAAATTCAAAAAAAATGGGAGTGGAACTAAATATCTACTGTCTAGTATTTTTTAGAAATAGGTTTATTTGGTATGGTATCTTGACATACCTCATATGTATACCCATAAAAAAAGTAACTGCATATTATTGAAAAAGTACTTTTATGCACATTTTTTTTGTGACAATCTTTTCTCAAAATATTCCATTTTGAGGGGGTTACAACAATATTATGAGGAATTCAGCTCGTTCAAAAATGCTAGACACATTTTGAAAACATAACTACACATTGAAGAATCCAATAAGCTTGTGTGTGAAAAAATCAGATCAAAAAAATATTGATTTTTGAAAGAGTTGAAAGCCTCCAAAGTCAGCAGTTTATCATAGCAATCCAAGACTCCAGTGGATTAGGTATGCTTCTTTTATACTATTTTGGTTGCCAATCTTACTCAGGTTGGTTTTTTGAAATTTAGGTGCAATCAACATTAACCCTTGAGCCTTGCTTTCATCAGGATATGTGTCTGCAGTGCAATTATATGACAGTCCAACAACAATGCCCCTTGTTTAGATTGTACAATACTAGGTACCTAGTGTACTATGTTTGGCTCAGCATTGCACACTTGAAGCATGTTTTATGCCAAAAAAAAACAGATTATGAATTCTTGAAGTTGAAGTTTTTCAATTCATTCAATGAATTTTTTGAAGTAAAATGAAGAACTTGATAATACTTTTATTTGTATCCAAAACATGTGAATTATTTTGTCATTAAAGTCATTATAACTATTTTGGAAAATGATTTCTTGTATTGACCAGTATGATTTAGGCCTGTATGAATCAAACATCTCCTACAGATTGTAGTACCATACCATTTTTTATTATTTGAGAAGGGTGCAGACCAAATGTCGACTCATACCTTTAAATGTCAAAAAAATTTAAAATAGCGATTTTGTCCATATAAATTCTATTTTTTCTTCTCTTTTTAATGGTGCAATTTTTAACAGTGATAGAGTAAAAGTGAAAGAATTAAAAATAAATCGCTAAATAAATTTAGCGACAATGCGGCAGACGAACACAAAGTATTGGAATGGATTTCACATAGGAATTCATAATTAATTAGGTGAATCTATCACCCACCCACCAATCAGAGTTGTTGCTCTGTGATCATCATCACTTCCCGTTCGAAAGAAGACTCTTTTCAACGTAGGAATAGTAAGTTCGAAATATTTTACACTTTCTCAACGTCAGAATAATAGCGCATGACGTGAATCGCAAAAAAAAATATCTCGCCTGGAGAAATCGGTCAATATCTCCAGTCTGCATTTGGGCCAGGATTGGAAAAAATCGATTTAGAGTCGACGTTTGGTCGGTTTGGTCTGCACCCCTCTCATATAATATAACGAGTACCATATTATACTCATTTCGTAGTACTTTCTTACTCGTACTCACTTAGAAGACTTACTTTACTTACCCAGTTTCAACCTGCCCCATACAATTCCATTTATTGACACGTCCGGTGACTCGAACTGGACCTGCGAAGTCTAGTGCAGGTAGAGAGCAGTAGACTAATTCACTACCAGCAGTTGTAAAAAAGATAGCCAAGTGGTTGGATTTTGTATGGGGAAGTCAATTT
>JALLOT010001506.1:0-14836 GCA_036939595.1 Thalassiosira livingstoniorum | reverse complement strand
ACGAATGCCCTCAATTAGCTCAGGAAGGCATGTGCGGTGAGAAATATGCCCTATTTATTGTTTCTATTCTGTCTTTTTTCACTCACAAGTTTGGTTGGTGTCAATTCTTAACGTGGTTTAAGTGGAGGACAAAAGCTACATGGAAGAAGAAATGGGATGCCTGAAAAGTTGCCTCTATTGCCTGACTCCCGACAGCCTGGAATTGTTTTCGACTGGGACAAAGCAACTATTAGAGTTGGAGGATGAGTTGGAGTACACTGACGATGAAGATGATAACGAAGAAGAAGTCTACATTCCAACAATCGATGAGGTTATGGGGATCATAGAAACCACAGAAGAATATTTTGCAAAAGTGGTATTGCGCAAGGATGAGTACGCACATGTTCGACTGGCTTGTCGCAATTATGATGATAAATGTGCAATATGGGCAGCTCAAGGACATTGCGAGAAAAACCCCGATTGGATGGGCCAGACATGTGCAGCAGCTTGTTTAGATTGTATGATGGCAGATTATCAGTTCCGGTGTCCGGTGGATTATGATTCAAATGTTGTTGGGGCAGGGGGCATCAATAAAATTTTTGAAAGATTGTTGAAAGAAGCTGGGCAAGATCCAACAAACTTTGCTAATGGACATATTCCAGTTGGAGGCAGCCATCCATACGGGGAACTTGAGGTGATTTCAAGCCCATACCACAATGTAGAGGAGTACCTTAGCGAAGAGGAAATGAACAGTGGGGAAGAATTTTCTCCTCTTCCTTGGGTCGTAGCGATTGAAGGGTTTCTAAGTGATGAGGAATGCAAGAAACTGATTGAATTAGGCGAAAATAAAGGGTATGAGCTGTCAACAGTTTACAGGTGAGAACATGATCTTGTCGTGTGCACCTTTGGCCAATTCAACTTCACCCCTCACCAACTAGCCTATCGTGACAATCAAACACAACAACAGTCCGGCGTCAAACATTGATGGTACGGCAAATTTTGTAGAAAGTCGAAGTAGAACATCCACAAACGCGTGGTGTGATTCTGAATGCATGGAAGACCCTATTGTGGCACAAATACTCGAAAGAATGGAAAATGTAACTGGAGTATCTAGCGATAATTATGAACGCCTCCAGCTGGTACGGTATGAAGAGGGCCAGTATTACCAAACGCATCATGATTTCACTGAATCTCACGAAGATACAATGTACGGGCCAAGGATTCTCACATTTTACTTATATTTAAATGACGTTGAGGCTGGTGGAGAGACAGATTTTCCAGATCTTGGATATAAATCTTATCCGAAGAGGGGCAAGGCTTTATTATGGCCTTCCGTATTGGATGCTTACCCTGATACGAAGGATGAGTGGACAGAAGTGAGTTTCTTTAAATTGTCTTCTGCTAAGCAATAATTTCTGCACAATATCTTACGATCCCGGTTTTATCATTTGCATCGTGCCAGCATCAAGCGTTACCTGTTGTGGCAGGTCAGAAATACGGGGCCAATGCATGGGTTCACCTTCGAAACTTTCGTCACGTTCCTGAGCATTGCATTATATAAGTAGGAAGATGATTAATCTGGAAAATTCAATGATCTCCTCAAAAAAATCTTCTCAATTTCAACGATGGCTTGGCGAGAGCCAAATATTTTTGTTAAAATAATTCAGATGTACTATAGCCCTAAACACAACAAACCATCATAAAATCTTGGCATTAATCAACACCCCTCCGACTTGCATGAAATACAGTCAAGATCGTGTAGACAGGCTTTTTCCATAATGATGTTTGCAATCAGAAAGAGAAAACATAGGGAATAATTCATGAAACAGAAAATTCAAATTACACTTAGATGGTTCCTCAGGGTTGTCTACTTAACCAGGCACACCTTTCAAAGACAGATTGGTGCCCAATGAAATAGTCTACTGAAGCAGCAAGAGTAAACCAGAGAAGATGCAACATTTTCCCTTTTCCTGCCTTTGAAGGATCCCATTTTCCAAAATATGACCGATTTTTTACAAACTTTAATATTGGAAAAATCATTACAGTTCCAGTTGAACATAGGTCAAAAATGTTACTATCCTGAGCAGATTGGAACGCGAACCTACAATTGCTGAAGGGTTTTCGTTCGCATTTCTTCATCTTCCAACTGCGGGCTATGAATCCTGAATTTTAGCACCTTTAGTGAGTGCTCTGTGTAGCACTGTCGTTCTGGTGTTCATAGATTGTTTTATCCACTAAATTGATTTTACTTCATGTTTTGCTCTAGCAAAGGCAACCCTTGTCCCTCGAAATTTTACCCTGAATGATTTCACTTGTAAATATTCTGGCACCACTTAGTAACCACATGACAAAAGCCAAAGATGTGACGGTTTTTCTTCTCGCTCTCAAATGATGTAGTTGACCTAGGGTTTTAGATGACCTGCTCACAGAACGTCACATCACTCCTCGAGAAAAATCCTGAACATCAATTCAAGATTATTTGATGCTATATGTGACGGAAAACAACTCTGCAACAAAATGCACAGTAAAAGCTCAACCGTAATCTTTGTTGGGGCTTTCAATAATTTGTGGCAGTGATTGTGGTAACAATTATTGTTAGTTCAGTTTCGGGTCATCTGCATGGTACCAGAAAAGTTGTTAGTTGTTATAATTCAGCAACATATGTGTGATGGTCATATGAATATGATGCATTACATTATTGAGCATTGCACAAACCAAAGTGTCTACGTACTGGGTTTTATCTAAAAAAACAACTAATGTGGATCACCAGGACACCAAACAAAAAACTAGTGGTGAGAAATACGAGAGTGTGGAAGGGATTAAACATCTTGAGTATGTTTTAAACTTTTGGCTCAATCTTGCTCTGAACTTGCTAGTACAGCACTATTCGAAGAAAATAAATTCACTTCAATACTCTATTTTGCACTAGCTGTACTCTGGTCAAAAATGAGTATGATATGTGATGCAAAAACTGTAACGTGGAAGATCATAAAACAATGTTTCTGTTGTGACTCTTGAGAGAGTGGCTCTATGACTATTGTTGTCTGATAGATCTCTATCAATATCAAGATCTTTTTTTTAATATTGACCATCAGTCTTAAGCTATGTTCCTTCAACAACAAAAAAGATCCCATAATTGCAATCAACTTTTCAACATTGTCCAAAACACTAAAAGGTACATGGAATATATTGTTTTGGTGACTTGATTCCATTTTATGTTGCTGATTTGGTGATTGTAATAATGTTTTTGGTAAACACCGACTTCATAAAAGTGAAACTCAATTGTTAAGTAATGCATGTTTTTGTACTTTTCAATTTCTTGTACACAAAGGGGTAATCAAGTCTTAGACAATTCATTTTTCTCTCTCAAAAATATCCAACCAAGTAGGTTGAATACCCTCTTTTTTCAGCAGAAGGAAATGCCATAATTATTAGCCAAAAAATCTATTGGTAGGGGGACCTTACAAAAATCATAAAATTCTTATTTTTGAACATTGATTGTTTATTAATGGAGTGTTAGAACCCTTTATTATTTAGTATAACAGTCAAAAATGCAAGTATTTGTTTTTCAAAAAGATGCTCAATCATTCATATATACTACATTTTACATTGGCACTAGTGTTGTAGTTGCATTATTTTGGAAAACCAAAAAATGAATGTAGCATTGCACTAACCATATTTAGAGCAATGTTACAAATAAATATTTATTTAATTGAGAATTATTGCCCAAAGAACTATTACAAACAGAAAGCCTAACATTTGGGAAATCTGTTTTGGTCCCACAGAAGTTAGCAAGCCTGGACTTTGATAAATCGGTGTAAATCTTTTGATTTGGACAATGCTTTTATTAGGTGAGGCAAATTCAAGCTTGGAACAAACAACATACACCATTGATCCATCCCAGAATTGACAGTTACTACCAAGAAATGAGATTCTTAGAAAAAGCAGCTTGTAATGGCACTTATGGGTATCAATAAAGTGATTTTAGGTGTGCCAGGATGGAGTTAGTATGCAATTTTAGGTGCAATTGTAGGGCAAACCCATATGCTTGCCAGAGTTTTCTGTTTTTGGCTTAGTCTGTATGTAGCATGGAGTTGAAATTGTGTTTTTAGGTGTGGATTAGTTTGGAACATACATATATGGGACTTTGTAATATTGTCAGGTAGAATTGAATGACAAGATTTGTTAGTTTTATACTTTCATACCAGTCATCTTCTCACCAAGCAAAAATCCTGGATTGGAAGACTGACAATTGACTATTAAAATTAGGAATAACATAGGAATTCATAGATGATTGGATCCCACTTCTGTGTCGGAATTTTTCAAAATTTTTGCACAGTATCAGGCTATGAAGCTGGTCCAATATTATGCCTGAGTCAGAATAAAGCTAGCTCACCATGGACTGGAAAGTTATAAAAGGCTAACATACACTGGCAAGCCTTGGCTTACTGTGGCATGATTGCAATCATGATTTAAATTGTGTCCCAGTGCACCTAAAATTACTCTAATGATGGAGAAAATCAAATATTTGAGTTTGAGATCAGTGCCAAAAAAAATATCACAACATAAATGAAAAATCTGTCATACAATGTGAGACTTGAACAAAGAGGGAAAAGAGGTCATAAGTACTAGACAATATCAGATGATAACAAAAATTGGATAACTCAACTTTCAAAGTGTAATCAGTATTTTTGCCACCAAGTAGAAAAGATCCGCAGATAAATAAAATTAAATCAACATCAACTAAGACAATAAAAATATATGTTGATTAATGTAAAAACAGGACAATGCATGTACCTATATTCATGCCTCTCATGCCCATACTGATGATTTTGACAAAACTAGATCAAACTCAAGAGCCACAATCCCAACCCATGCAGATACAGTTCATGGTGGTTTGATGTGAACAGTATTGTGGAATAATGAAGTTTGTCACTTAAAAGATATTTCTGTCGAAATATCTGTTGCATTTTTGTTTTGTATTAATCAAAAAGTAAGAAACAAACATAAATCCAGCTTACCTCAATAAAGTTGATTGTAACAGTGGTCAGGAACCTTACTTTGTTAAAAAATAGGGGATGGCACAAGATCCAACACAAAGCAATTCTAGCTTCCACAATGGAGGAAATGCTTAAGCCAAAAATTGAGATCTGAAAGTATGAAACAAATCATGATCAATTAAGTCAAAAACAATAAATGGTCTTACTGTTTTGGAAGGCAATGGTAGAGAATTCTTGATTTAAAGAAAAACAATGTATTTCATAGACATCAATTCATTTATGTCTTACAAAAAGAGCAACCAAAATTACAGCCTCTGCAAGAGAGAGCACCAAAGGAAAAAAATGATGGATAGATCAAATCAAAAATGAATAAACAAGAGGAATAGCTAATATCAAAAACAAACACAATGACATTCCCTCAACAAATTTGGAGCAACTTACTACAGAAATTGGGGAATAATGTTTCTTCAGCAGTGCTTCAGTAATATTGTTACCTCTGCAATTCTTCTCTACAAGATTTTACTTCCACTCATCACACAAATGATCAAATATGGTCACAAAAACTTCATTAGTGCCTAAGATCTGAGATTTTTCATATGAAATGAAAACTAGGAACATATTAGCCAAACAGGTGTGTCAAGCAAGATATTTGGGCAAGAGTCTCTTGGAATGTGCTGACCTACATAACATCACCTTTTATTACCAGTAAGTTGAAAATGAGTAAGAAACTAAATCAAGATTCTTTAAAAGGTTCTGTTGAGATAATCAATACAAAAAATACTTTGAGCAGCTACCATCAAATCCCCCAGCATATTCAATCAATCTGTCACACATGCATTGCAATCAGTTCAGATTGTTGGAGCCAGTAATGATAGCATCATTGGAGAGAAGGAGGGAGAGTTAGCCACATATCATAACTTTGGAAGGAGGGAACAATTGCAATGAGAATAACAATATCAATAGCAAAAAACAGCAAAGAAAGGTCTGAATTTATAGTTAGCTCCCTGTAAAATTATTTTTCACTCTTTATTGCTTATATGGCCAAAAAAATCACTATTTTGTGTATGGTAGAGAGGGTATGACATGAATCAACTTTAGAGAAGAGATTATAATTGTTTTTTGGTATTCTGGAAATTTGGAGCACATTCCATTCATTCAGAATCCCCTTGGCCCATGGTCAACATGAATTTTTACAAATAAATCCAATTTTACTCCATATGAGAATTCCAAACTTATAACAAGAATAAAAAGAGAATCAAGTATATGAAACCCTATCATTACTCAGGTGTAATATTTGACCCAGTCTGGGGAGGTTGATCATACAGTTAGACAAAGATGAAAATGAAATGATGCAAATCAAAAAATATATATTACCATCATTATGTTGAACACAAGAAAGACTAAGGATCTAGTGACTCATGTATTGACTAATTTATGAGGAACTAGATCTACCAAGTGCAACGTGGGTCTGAACTTCATCTTATGCAGGGAAAAAGTTAACTCTGGCCATGGAAGCTGCAATCTCACTTGGTAATGACAAGTGGCCCTGTCATGTGGGACTGGTGCTGGGACTGGGTTTGACACACCCTTGTAGATCCCAAGGTGACAGTGCTTTCAGAAGAAACCATGGTGAGGTTGGCAAGTGTAAGTAAAAAGATTGCAGTTTAGTAAAATATTCAGCCAAGTTTTTGAGGCCAGGCTCCAAAATAACCCCAAAATGCTTGTTGTCAACTTGCTCATTGATCCAAAATAACATGTATTTATTGCACACAATCTCTGCTGTTTATGGTGCAGTTAGAAATTTCTGCTGCTGTGGTATTGTCCTGGTGTAGTAAAGTTGGAGGTTGTGTCCTGTGTTCTTTCCAACTTGCCTAGTATCAGGCAATTGACAATAGCTTTCTGGAAGTTTTTAAACAAAGATCTGGAATCATCCTTGGCTGATGAAGCTGTAATAAGGCTCAACAGGCTGCATTCAACTTTGATTGGGGATTTGAGCCATTGGAGCTCATCTGGGAGCTGATGTCGACCAAGAAAAATAACTACTGCAGCCACTCTTGAAGAGGGGCTCATTGGCATAGTTGGAGCTGCTATGTGTTAGAAAATCATCTTGCTGTCCCTAGGACTTAAGTTCATGGTTAGAACATGATTAAAGATAGATCCAGTTTACAACTAGTAACTGAGATCATTAAAGAATTATGAGCCTTCATTGGCGTTTATATGCATAGTTTGGTGGTTCAGGACACCACACCCTCCTCCTGTCAGTCATCCGTGGCTGACGTGTTTTGTTCACCCTGGATCTTTTAGACGCAGGAGCTACAATATTTGCAGATCCTCCAACACTATGAACCTTCAAGATCATGTTGCTAGCATAGTAGCAAATATGGGCATCAGGGTGAGTGGTGGCATAGCCAGGCAGGTGCTTGACCCTGGCATTGGTGAGATTTGTCTGGGCAGCTTGTTTATGGCCTATTGTGTTTAAGTCTTTGAACATCATGATATCAAGGGATTTTGCATAAAACAAAAAATATCCACACATTTGTTGGACTTGTTTAGTGCATGCCTTGTCAAGGGGGTCAGCAGTGTCTTGGAGTGGAGGTGTCTGTGCATGCTTTCCAAAAAGGGATGGAGGTGCTGAGTGTGGTGAATGTTGTACTCATGCTGATTTTATAGTTGATTTTAATCATCAAGACCTTTTCAACATAACCAGACAGGGATAGTTCCATTCAAGAGTGATTCCATAAAAGTAATTCATGTCCATTTGATTGTAGCTTCATACCATTTTTGTAAGAATTGCAATAAATATAAGGCATCAACTTTTTTAAAAAATTTGACACTAAAATCATCAATCAACAACATGAATTTTGCTTGCTTTGTATCATGTATCCAGAGTTCAGGCATATACTTACATTCTTGGTAGCCAAACAGGCAAGTTGCTCCTTGAGCAGGTCATTGACCATCCTGATGGTGGAAGTATGGAGTATTGACATGCATTCCTTTTTCAATTTTCAGGTAAAGAAATCCATTGTCTTCTATCATGTCATGAAAATTATTTTCATCTAAAAAATTCTTGGAAATAACTTTGCTTGAATTCTGGTGTATCCAAAAAATCATTGGAGTATTCAAGTGAAAATATTTGATATCCATACCCATAAACCTTGCACCCTTGGTGGAAACCACATTGTTAAGTAAAATTTTGGATATGGAAATATTGCAGTCTTTGTTGTGACTTCAAACAGGTAATCAATTTGGTTGTCATCTAAGATGAGTTGCACCCTTTGTTGAACTTCTTTGTTTGGTTGTATGTCTACTACTATTTGAATGTATGCTGCCCTTGTGTTTTTGGGACAGCAGCTATAAATTGGGAACCAATCTTTCTGGACTTGGTCCCAGTCATCAAACAGCCCATCTCACAGTACTTACCATGGTCCCACACATCATGGACCTCTGGGACAGCTATTAAGTGGTGGTATTCATTCATTTTCCCAACTTGGGGTTGATTACTGAGCTACTACAGTGAAAATATCAATTATCATTTTTGTAAATTTTAATAACTTTTTTGCTAATCTTTGTCAATTTGTAGTAAGTGATGACAATTTTCATTATTAGTATTTTATATGCATGAAAGTTCCAATGGATGCCAATACCATGGCAATCCACTGGTTGTTCATTATGACACTCTACCTGATTCACTACGGCATCAAACCTTCCCATTTTCAACTTTGACTATGTTCAAATTTCTGTCATCACACAGCAAGAATGCTCTTGCTTGTTCTAATGGTGGGAGAAAGCAATCCTCCAAGGAACCAAGAATTCAATCCCATCTGGTTTCAGCTCTTGCTCCAAGTAATACCAATGACAATGGCAGAAGCCAATCAACTCTGATCCCTCTTGCCAGTCAAAATAACATTATTCTGAAACTCAAAAATGAAAGAATTTGTCTCTTTGCTTAATGTGATACCTTGAATACTAACATTTCTGTCAAGAGAAGTGAGAGGAGGTCAAATACTAATCAACTCAATATGATGATGTGTTTGGTTTGAAAGGCTAATACATGGCATTCCACCCTGCTACTGAACTGGTCAGAGAAACTCAGCAGCACCATTGGCATTCTTCATTGACCACCAACAACACCTGGTTGGGAAGGGACTAGAACACAAACAACCAAGACACCAGCAGCTGCAACAGTAAATTCAACAATAAAAAATGCAACAATAAATGCAACAACTAATGCAACAACTAATGCAACAACTAATGCAACAACTAATGTAACAACTAATACAACAACTAATGCAACATCTAATGTAACAACTAATGTTAATGTAATATTAGGTACAATTTTTTAAACACAAATAGCAACACCACAATTGGCATCATCAAATCCACCACAACATGTACAGAAACCTACTCAACCTTATCCACGTGTTGTATGAATAGAAACTGTTGTTATTCAGTAGGAGATGCATGCTCATTGTTGGTGCTGCATATAGACATGGCACTCTCAAATGAGAGCTATCTCAAAGTTACACAGTGAAAGTTATGGGGGTTGCTACACCTCCCAGAAAAGATGAATGGGATGAATGTTTTTTTATTTTCTCTTGTTTGCCTTGCATTTTTCACTAAATCTACTAGGAACATTATTTAGTAGAAAATTAATAGCATTTAAATAGTGGGTCCTGGAATTCAGACCCAAAATTTTGAAGTTGCTAAAAATTGATTTCCAAGTGTTGAAACACATTTATTTGGGTGTAACTTAGATATGTATAACATTTTTTTGAAGAAAAATGGTCACTCAATTGTATTTTTGAGTAGTTGAACTGACAATTTTTTGTAGTTTAATTGAATTTACTTTTACCTTGTTGATTAACATTATAATTTTTGCTTGCGTGCTGCACTGCGTGAAAAAAAGATTTGGTGTGCAAAAGGTATCTGGCACATGTCATATTTGCACGCTATAAAAAATAATATCATGAGCAGCCAAGTGTTGCAATACACTCAATATAAGTTGAAATTCTTGTTCCTTAAGATGTTACTTATATACAGCATTACTAATTAAAAATAAGTCTCAAGTTTCCTCAGCATGTACTGCTCAACACATCAAATTTTCATTCAGAATAACATTTCACACAGTAATTAATGTCTATCACACTGTAGCAGATTTTTCTAGCAATGCGACACAGTTATGTGCAAAAACTTGAAACACTACACAAACTCAACTGCAACATGTATTGCATACCTTATTTTTCATGGGTGTATTTCAACTTCATTCATGAGATTCAAATAGGTGTTCCGGCATTGCCACAAAAAATAATATCATAGAGGACAGGGGCTAAAAAACATAGGTCCAACTTGGGGCTCTGAGTTTTTCGAAATATTTACCCATATCAAAAAGCTAGTATTGAGAAAGTTGATACAAGAAGGTGGTGAGTTTTCAATTTTTATTTCCTGCTCAGAAAACCATCAAATTAAACAAAACAGAGACTAGGTGAGAAGCCAATATTTAGCTTCCAAATATTGTGATGGTCAAAACTCACTCACTACCATCAACCGTAGAAGTTGCATTGCCTCTTCTGGGAGTCATTGGTCTTAAAAACAATGCCGTAGCCCAAGGACTGACCCTGTCCCAAAATAAGGCCTCAAAATGAATAATATAGTTTTTTGCAGAAGCCAGTCATGAAAACCTGACAATGCCTGTACAAAATATAAATTTTTCATTGATGGGGTAACTCTCTTCATGCATTTCTTGTTGGCAGGAAGAGAAAAAAGATGTTTAGAGACAAAGAGTTTTTGATGACAAACAAAAAATTTAACTTGTAACTTTCCAATGCCGTGTTTAGAACACCCTCTCACACAGTGATTTGAATGCAGGTACAAGTAAGCTGTGAGAGGGAAAGATAGGAGGGAGATCCATCTGCAACATACAACAGACGTATCAATTATTAATTACCTTGGAACTGTTGATATGAAATCCAGATTCAACTGATGTTCATGGTTTTGTTGCCCAATTAGACTTTTGTGACCTTGTGAGGTAGAGTAAGTGGAGAAGTGGGTAGCTCAGTCAGCATTGGCTGCAATCTGAGTGTCAGAAACACTTTTGTCTCTGCCAATATTAAAGTAGATTAAAGCAAAAGCTGGAATAAATGAGATAATGGTCACACAAAATATTCTGTTATCAGTCATGTTACAAGACAAACTGAACCATCAAAACCAACCTTACCTTATTTGTTTTGTCAAGGGGACCAGGGGTGATGTTGCTGGTGTTGATTGGGCGTTGTTTCTTGTCCTTGAAGCAATGATCACAGGCAGGGATGGCCAGTGGGGGTGGCAACAGTCCTGCTTTGGAATCCACAAAGCAAAACGTGTGCACTTTGTAGGGATCTCTCAGCTGGCCCACGAGTTTCAAGTACAAAACTAAACTTGGCAGAACTCGGCCCCAATAATGATATCGTTTATTGAGGCAGACTGTCTTGGCCACGTTTCCTTTTGCGTAACCCAGAATATGCAACAACAATACGAAAGGGTGCCAAGAGACGTTTTACAAAGAAATCACTCTTACCTTTGCTTAATTGGTTTATTTGATGTTGGAAGCCTCGAGAACACCACTGAAACCTCCATAGCAGCACCAATTACTTTCAGCCAATTAATCCCCTAGGTAACTGACCACTACAACAGTGAATTGAGTTGTTGGTGGTTTAGTTTTTTTAAATGGACACATCCATCTCACCTATCATTTTCTTCTGTCAACTTTTTCAGTGCCAGATCTGCCACCTTGCTGTTGCGTCGCTTTGCCTCCTCTAATTGAGCAAGAAGCTTATCCTTTCACCACCCCCCTATCGCTGCCCACTTCCATGCATGGATGTTTGAAACAGTCAAAGGGAGTAAGCTTTGGAAGTATGTTGAACTATTGGCAACAAATCAAACACCAATGATCTGAATCTACATGCTTGGATCCTTGGATGCTACCGCCAACAGCTGGAACAGAAGCTAGAGTTGCCGCACAAGACCAAGCAGATACAACAATCAACTTACCATTTATAGATCCTGTCAGCTATGCCCTATCCTGCCCTACCATATCCAAAACCATCACGTTGCAAACAGCTTGGCAGAGGGGTTAAGACATGGTTGTTGTTGGAGTATGGTTTGTACTCTTGGCGGCTTTTAATAATTATCAAAAAAGTCTATCAGTGTTGTCAGTGTTGGCAATGGCGGCTTCTCGTAAGAGGCACCACCCCCAGAGTCTGCCAGAGGCTTGGAGGGGGGTGGGCAAGAGCCGCCATCTGGTCAGAAAGAGTTGGACCGCCAGAAAAAATCAAAATCATCCCTCCAAAACAATGCAACCAAAGCCAAGCATTCACATCAATGGCAATTGACTGAAAGCCCATTAGTTTCCAACAGGGCAGAAAAAGCAACAATTAATCTTACCAATGTAATCTAATTTGAAGGTGGAGGTCTCATTGACAGCTTGACAATCATTGTGAAGGACAATAACCACTGACAAGCAGTCCTGAAACAGTCTCCAAGTTAGTGTTGGCATGATTAGCCACAGGTTGGTATGAACCTTGAAGAAATCCACCAAAAAATGAGTGTTTTGTAAGTCTTGCTAGTCCCACAATTGGGCACTCTGCACCAAATTATAACTGTGCATTCAGCTAGATGACCTGCATGCACAGTTCTAATTTGGTTGACATTGGTCCAACGTGGACTGAGATCTAGCTGCAACAAACAATGGCAGTGAAAGCAACTTTCCAAAATTTGTTTTGTGATAGGTGACCATTTTTAGGGGCTGGTTGAGCGCCCGCCGAGCAATTGATTTGAAGAGTCAATGAGCAAACTTACTTGTGACTCTTTTTAGTGATATTTTTTTGGATTTACTGGACCCCCTAAAATCATGGACATCCAGACTGGCACAGACCAATGTTGCACCCTAGTATGTAGCTTCATTGTATATTATATTTCACCAGATACTCCAGAGACTTGTTGAAGAGTGCTGCAAACTTTGGGTCACCAAAATCAGATATATAATTCTTGAGTGTTGGAATCTTGCATTTAAATTTGCTCTTGATCTTCCCTCTGATGGGCCAGTTTTGACCATGTTTGTCGTGTAGACCTTCTTGCTTCACCCACCTTGACATGATCACAATGATAGTTAATGAGTAATGTAAATTTGCCAGAAGTGCCATAGGTCCAACCTCTAACCTATTACTGCTAGATAATATTATAATGAACATGTTTGTATTCCCTGGTTACAACTGGTAACAGTGATTACTTCTTAATGAATGCTTATTCATTGATTTTTGTAGCCAGTATGGTAGCTAGCCACTGCCATGTCCACATACCACACACATGTTTTGGATCCTTTTTTATCCTTCCTCCTTTTGTTTGGGACAGCTGCCACCATATGCCCGACAATTATACAGATAGTTACAAAAAAAAGAATGTATTATCTAACATGGGTATTTACGTCTTGTTGTGAAACCTTTTCTTCGCACATTTAGATTTATGCGGTAACAATAAGCATTGCAGGGAAAAATTCCATTGCAGTTCTTTTATCAGAATAAATTCAATATCCTCCACCATAGGAATGCATATCGTTATTGTGGTGGGTTGGCACTGTATGTTTCGACAGATGCCCAAAGTAACATCATTCTTGAGGCAATCTTTTTGAAAATAAAAACTTATCAGCATCAAACTCAACAAATTATTCAGCTTGGTCACTGTGTCTACGTAAATCCACCTACCACTATCTTCGCCATATTTTTCCCAAATATTTTGGGTGGAAGGCAATCTTTCTGCCACGGGCACTGCATATCATGAATGACAGTCACATCATCTGTCACTCCCAAACTGGCGACCATTTCACGAAGATCTTTGTGCCATTTTGTTATCACCAATAATTGGGTCAATAATGAAAATTGTGCTTAATCACATTTTCCCCCAAGTTTTACAGAGTGCATGATACGATGGCAGGTCATTAGTGGACCATATTGGGGAAATCATGCAACAAAGCCAAAACGATTGCTCTCACTCGATGGAAGACTTTCGAAGAAGTGTTGATTCCGACGCATGTCGCCATATTTCTGGCTTTTATGACAATATCTTTGCTGACACTTCATCCAATGCGGCTTTCTTCATTGCTGCTCGCACCTTCTCAAAATACTCATATATAGCATCAAAATCACCCCATTCCCTAGCTGCTTTTTTGCCATCTTGTACAATCAAAGATTGGTCCTCTTCCCCAGTAACTAAACTCCCATAAAACTCTTTCTCAAAATCATAAAAGTACGATGAGTCCTTGTAATCATGAAACGCCAAAGGAAGATAGGACAAACAATCTCCCTCATCATGGCAGGGATACCTCTTCTTTCCCTCCCAATACCACCATTCTCCCTGTGCTGTTCTGTTGTAAGAAGGGAACTCTCCTATGTAAGGAAGGAAAACCTGTTCCCTACCTTCAGAATCAAGTGCTGGCACAGCAGTAACGTTGGCATGTTCCTTCAAACACGCTGCAGTGACCAATTCCTCGGTCCCCGTGTAAGCATCCCGGCACGTACCATCAGTTTCTTCGTTTCCTTTGTCCATTGGCATACTTTGAAACGATTCTGCACCAGCGAGAACTGTAGCCCTACTCAAAAATACAGCTGCACCTGCAACGATCGACAATCCATGATCTGAAATTCTGTGATTTAACACATGACCAAAATAGTGATGGTCTTCGTAGGACCAATTCTGGGAAACGACGAATCGACTCAAATTGTCAGGAAAGAGATAGGTATCAGCGTCAACTTTGACGAACCATTCCGCCTTATACACATCCGGAACGCCATCATTTACTAAACCAACGGTGCTGCCACCGACCCCAA
>JALLOT010001505.1:0-14843 GCA_036939595.1 Thalassiosira livingstoniorum | reverse complement strand
TACTATCCTACTACAATACAATACCAGCCAGGTATTGTGAAGGTACTTAAGAAGTACACAGGTACTAAGGTAGTAGCCTATTATCTTGAAAGCCAAAAAACTACTCCTCTCATATTGAAGACAAAACAGCTTGATATGTAGATTTTAAACAAATTATTTGGTGTGTTAGCAAATGATTCCCATATTATTGACAACATTACTTATGCAACATTTACACTTATATAATGTGTTACATTCCTTATAGTACTACAAACTGCAACAAAAAAGAATTTCAAAAATAAGCAAAACATAAAAAACATTCAATTTTTGTGCTCTATTTTTCTTGGTGCACATGACACAAAATAGCTATGTGTATTTCAGTAATTCACTCATGACAAAGCACTCATAAATCACTGGAATACACACAACTATTTTGAGCCCTGCACACTCAAAGGACAGAGCACAAAAATTGAATGATATGCAGTGCACTTATCTATAGGAAAGATAATGTGCCACATACCAGTCACCATCTTATCCCAGACATCTTGATCTCATATGTCCTCAACTTCAGGCTGTGGGCCCCCAGCCATTTCTGTAATGCTTGTCCAACTCTTTGTAGCTTGCAACAAATACTACAACCTCCACCAATCTCAGTCTTTGCTATCAGCCTACTTGTGATAGGAAATTTTTGTTATGAAAATGATGGAAGCCATTGCATCTACTTACTTACAATAATTAAAAAATAATAAAAATGAATCAGAGCTGTCTTGTTTGGCATATTGCTGAGGTTAAATTTGCCAGACTTGTAAAGTTCTACAAAAGCAATTCAGAGCAAACTATACTCAGCAGTTATGGGTTGGGTATTGATTTAATGTTGTATGGGGTATTGTAGGGTATTTAAGGGGGTGATAGATTTGGCAAAGTAATTTAGGTAATTTGGAGCTATCATTTGTAATAGATCCAGATCTAGATCTATTACAAAATTATTGTCAATTTTACCATGTTCTGGTGGTGCTAAAGGTCTGAAAAGTGGATAAATTGATTTAGAGCAAAATTTCATGTAACAGTAATATTTTCGACCCTATCATTAGACTGGTATTTAATGACCTAATTCAATGTTTCCAAAGCTACTAACAAAAATCACAGTGAAGAAAATTATCACTTAGGATATTCCTTTGAAAAAAACTTTGAAAAAAAAAACTTTTGGGCAATTTTAAGTGATTTTATGTACTAATCAATATCCTTTCAGGCTTATAACAGTAAATGAGATAAAATTATTTTTTTAATAAGGTGTATGGTAGGTTTGAAGAAAAAGTCTTAAAAAATTAAATTTTAGAGTATAGATATTGTGCTTCATTCTGTTGGAAAGGTATTGATGAGAAAATTTCAATGGTGTTTGTAACATCTTGTGAAACCTGTTTGTTGAGGAGTTGTTTAATCATGCCTTTTGTGCTAAAAAGTCTTTTTTAGCTTAAAACTGATGTTCTGTGACTCAAAAAAAGTTGTTTGTGATATATTCATCATTTTTAGGATTTTCCAATCTAAGAAATCTTAGAAATATAATTCAAGGTCTTAAGGTTGTAAAAAATAAGGTATTATCAAATTTAAGGTTATTGTGCAAATCAATTAAATGATTACAAACATTAAAGGTTTTTTGAAGAAAAAAATCTAATACTAAACACTTAAACCTTTTTATATCATTAAATTCAATTTATGTTTGAATATAAATGAAACTCTGATATTTGGGGTATGCTTTTACTAGCATTTTTTGCAATATCTGTTTTGTGAGTTATGTACCTATTCTTGAAATCTGTACGCAGCAGATTTAAGTTTGGATTGTGCTTTTCTTTGTTCTTTCAACCCAAAATGAATTTAGCTTATCATCTTTTCTCCTTTTTTACTTCCAAATTTTTAATGGAGGGCCTTATATTATGTCAACACTGGTTTTGATTTAGACCATGAAACCTATGTCATTAGTTAGATCTCAAAGAGTACTACAAAATAGAGTATTGGTTCATTACTTGATTCCCAGTACTTAGGTCCTGAGATATAAGGGCATCAAAAAAGAAAAATGACTTTTGTTCAGGTCAACAGTATATGCATCTATCATTTTGTAATAGATCCACAGAACAGATCTATTGTATAGTACCAGTTGTGACCAGTTCACCTATTGGCTTTAAGCCAAAAAATGTGTTTTTTAATTAAGTGTAACTATTGTAAATAATAGTCCCGTACAAAATTTCGTATGGTTCAGGCTCGTATGAATGAACTATTTTGCCCTCAAACCCGAACCCCGAACCCAGCCGCCATGACACCCGACGACCCTCACTGCTGGTTGCTGGGTGCTGGGTGGGATGCTGGTATGGTAAGGTAGATACCTGGTACCTAAGTAGTAGTACAATACTTACCATATTGATGACTTCCTCCGGTGAAAATGGAACATGGGGCAATGGGCAATGGGCAATGGGCAATGGCAACGAGATAGCAAGAGCACAAGAACATTAAAAATTTGCAGCCCATTATGCAATGCTATGACAAAATCAGGACAAGACGAGTTGGAGAGCTAGAGCTGACAGAACAACGTACTTAGTATTATTGGTGGTGAACAATGGAAGAGGAATAGCTGCGTGCGCGACGACTAAATCCAAAATCAAACTTCCCGGTTCCTGACGGATTGGAGCATTGCCCACGTCACATTCATCACTGAAAATAGAAAACGCCCAAAATCCCCATCTAAAAGAGCCCAACCAAAACTCTACCTACTTCAATCGTCAATTGTGAGTGTTGAATAAAAAATCAGACACAATGTTCAGGTTTGGTATGCTCAAAACACAGACAAAGACGAAACGTCTTGACGAGTCTGATCTTTGCTTAAGAGAGAGCATTGATTTGAGAAGTGGAGACTGTTCAGACAAAGAGCTCCATGTACTAGCTAGAGTACTTGCAACGACCGAAGATGTTAAGGAGTTGCTACTGAGCCGGAACAAACTCACGCTTCAAAACGCTGCATTCGCAAAGGCACTTGCAAACAACCACACACTTACAACACTCTCATTGTGGGAAAACGAAATCGGTGTTGAGGGGGCTGGAAAACTAGCAGATGCACTGAAAGTCAATCAGACATTGCAGACAATAGACCTGGTGTGCTCAACGGAAGATTGGGGTAACCAAATTGGTGCCAAGGGGGCTGGGAAGCTGTCAGATGCGTTAAGGGTCAATCAGACCTTGCAGGAAATTAGGTTGGGTGGTAACAAAATTGGAGCTGAGGGGGCTGGGAAGTTATTCAATGCGTTGAAGCTCAATCGGGCCTTGCAGATAATACACTTGNTCGATAACCTTTCTCTCCGACTTTTTAAGCCGTTTCAATGCATCGTCCAATTCACTTTGGAGCTTTCCAACAACACTGGTATGATGATTTTTGGTTGCCTCGATTGTTTTCTCGAGTTCAACGACTGTTCTCTTCAGATTAGCTGCTGTTGATGCCCTGGAAGACGAGGAAGCTTCGTCAAAGCTGTACGAATTAGGCTTACGAATTTTACCAGAACGTCGAATAGCATCGAGTTCACCTTCCAGTGTAGTCAGACTCGCCATTAAAGTGTTATTTCGAGCGACCATTTTGTTTTTCTCGGCCTCAAGTGAGCTGCAATCTTTCTTCACACGGTCTAACTCCACTTGCAATGATTGCAACTCCTCTTCGTATTGCATCTCTTTGTCTTTCATTTCGTCCATCAACTCTCGATAAAGGTTTCCTGTTTCATAGCCTTCTTTGAGGGATTGTGCCTTGCTCTCTAAGCTGGCTATTTCAGTTTGGAATTCTTGTTCTAGCTTTTCGTTCTCGATTTGAGACTCTGTGAGTTGCTCTTCTAGCGAATCAATTCTTATACGTAGCGTCTCGATGTCTTTGATAGAATTTTGTTTCGCAGACCTTATTTGGCTCTCAAGACTTGAGATTGCAACTTGAGCTTCTTGCTCGATTTGTTTCTTCTCGACTTGCAAGCCAACACATTGCTTTTCCAAAAGGTCAATTCTTGATATCAACTTCTCTTCCGTCTCTTCGAAAGATTTCAGCTGATTGAAATGGTTCTGTGATGACCTGGAAATTTCGCGTTCCATCTCAGAACGTGACAATTCCAAAGAAATTTTAAGCTCTTCTTCGGCGTCCAAAATATCTTGGACTTTTCGTTTGGTAATTTCAAGCTGCTCATTCGCATTGAGTAGCTCTTCCTCCAGACGTTTGATTTCATCAGCATCCTGTGCTTTTATGCCCTCCAGGGATGTCTTAAGCTTTGCAATGGTTTGTTCTTGATTTGCATTGACTTGTTCCAAGTCAGAGATTTTTGAAGACAATTGGTTCTTCGCAGATGTCAGCTCTTCTACCAACGACACGAGACCCGCATGCTCTTTTTTCTTGTTCGAGAGTTCTGCCCTGACTTCATCTACTTCATTTTTGTTCTTTGATCTTTCTTTTGATACTTCATCCTTGTAAAAATTCAAAGTAAATTTAAGCTCAGAATTTTCCTCTTTGCAATGCAAAAGCTCTTCAGTTGCCGCAGCAAATTTTCCCTCAAAGTCATCCACTAATCTTTCGATTTCCTCTTTTGCCTGGTTTGATGATGTCAAGCTATTTTGCAAGCGAGACCGATCATTTTGGAGAGCTGCTATCTTGGAGTTCAACTCTTCGATGTTGCTGTTCGCACGGGAAACGTCAGAGTAACTTTGTTTCAAATCAAAAGATATCTCTTCCTGTTTCATTTCCATGTCTAACAGTAGCTTGTCCTTTTCAATCTGTAGTTGAACTAGTTCCTTCCGCTTTTGCTCTGTTCCTGCGTTGGCAGTAACAACTGCCGCTTCCAGCTCTTTTACCCTTTTCTTCAAATTATCCATCATTTGCTCGGACGATTTTTTGTAATCTGAATGGCTTCTATTCAAATCATCTATTGCCTCTTTGTGCACATTTTCGATATCGCGGAACATCTTTTCCTTTTCCCGTTGAGAGTCGTTCATCGATATGTTTAGTTTTTCAGTTTCTTTGGATGCATTCAAAAGAGCTGCTTCAAGTTCATTGACTCTTGATTTCAAGCTATCCACCATTTGCTCCGATGATGTTTTGTACTCAGAATGACTTCTAGTCAGAGCTTCTATTGCCTCTTTATGAGATGTTTCAATATCATGCAACATAGTCTCCTTTTCCCGTTGAGAGTTGTCCATTAAATTGCGCAGTTTTTCGGCTTCTTCGGATACATTCAAACGTGATGCCTCTAATTCATTGATTCTTGACTTCAAGCTATCCACCATTTGCTGCATTTTTTCTTTTTCTTGATTGGCTTCAGCTAGCGACGACTCCAGCCTATTCACTGATTCAGAGTGGTTTTGTTCTAGCTGAACGATAGATTCTTCGTATTTCAATTGTGCCTCTGCCAAGATATTTGTTTTTTCAGCGAGTGACTCCTCCAAACTCTTTTTCATGTGCTCCATTTCTCCCTTTGCATTGCAAAGTGACGATTCCAAATCAATTATCCTTTGCTTTGCTTGAGATAATTCAGATGCTAAACTTTCTTCCGTTCCTTGCGATGAATTCAGGAGGTCCTGGCAACGCTTCAGCTCAGCTTCAGTAGATATTAGATTCTTTTTCAATTCAAAGACCTCTTCGGCCAGAGCATCTGCTTCTTGTTCGGCATTGCTCTTTTCTACCCGCGTAGTATTAAGAGTGTCAATCATTTCTTCGACACGAGATCTCATCTCAAGTTTTTCTTGGAAGAATTCTTCCATCATTTTTTCCGTCTCCTTCTTCTCCAACGCTAATTGCCTACCGATCGTATCCTTTTCAGATTGAACTGAGTTCAGCTGTGCCCGCAGCTCGTCCTCTATCATCATGTAATGCTGAGCAAGCTCGTCTTCTTTCGCCTTGGATGCACGAGCAAGCAGCTCATTCAATTTTTTCACGGTTTCTGTTTTTGTTGATAGTTCGCGCCGACTCTCATTCAGTTGAGTTGCAAGACCTTCATAGTCTCTTGTACTCTGTTCGACTTGGACACGGTTTTCATGTTTCATTTCTCCCAATGTATGGGCCAAGCACTTATTTTCTGCATTTTGCACGATTAGTTGATCACGGAGGATAGAAGCTTCTGAATGAATCAATTTTAGCTGTGTTCTCAACTCCTTGTGTTGGATCTCAATTGCTTCCGATTCCTCTTCCCGCGTTTTGATAATCGCATCTAATTGACGTTCCTGAGATTGTTGCTTTGCATAAAACTCTTCTGTACGATCCTTGATCTCAAGCTTTAGAGCATCGACTTCTTCTTCGAGCAAAACGCGTTCAGATTCCCATTCTTTCTCCTTAGTTTCCATTGCTTGTTCCAGACATGCAATCACACCAAGCCCTTTTTCTATCTGATCTTGCGAATCAACTTGGATACCTTTCATCTGAACTCTCACAGATTCTACTTCGCGTTTTGCCTTGTCAAGTTCAGCAGTCATATTTGCATTCTCTTCAAGTTGTTGCCGTAGAGAAGCGCTATCTCTTTCATAATCGGTGTCTAGCTTCTTGAACTCCATCACCTTGGTTTTCAGCCTGGCAGAAACATCCCGAAGCTCAGCTTCTAGCTGCTCCTTTTCATGTTCGAGTTGAGCATTGGCTGATTTAAAGGTGGTCAAGTCCAACTGTAGCGTTGCAACATCAGACTTCATTTCCGATACCTCAACATCAATATCTTCTATTTTCTCGATCAGCTCATCTTCTCTGACAGAAAGTTTGATACACATTGCGCGCAAAATTCTCGTACATTCATCCTTCTCCATTTTGAGCTTTGACAGAGTCTTTTCAAGATCTTGTGTCTTGTCTTTTTCCAAGTTGAGATGCCGCTCAATTTCTTTCGTCACTTTAGTTGATTCAGACCGAATAGATGAGAGAGCTACCTGGTAGTTCATCGAATCATTGAGCTGCTTGTTTCCGATTTTTCTACCATATTCTTGCACACGTCTTTTCACTTGCTTCATCACTTGAGCCTTCTCTTCTACTAGCTGTACCTCTATGTCGGAGAGAAGAGACATTTTTTCCGACTTCATTGTGGCAATAATTTCTGAAAAATGTCGCTTCATGTCAGAGCATTGCTTCGTGTAGGCTTTCTTCAATGTTTCCAGCTTTTCTGAGAGCGAGCGGTTTTCTGCTGCTGCCAAGTCAAGATCCTGTTTCAATGTCTGTATTGTACAGTTAAGACTATTGGTGTCTTTAGACCTCTTGTCTTCATGACTAGCTAAGTTGCTCTTTAGCAGAGCAATTTCTTCTTCTCTCTCATGAATTTCTCGTTCCAAAGCATCAATATCCTTCCTCATGCGCTCCCTAGTGTTCATAAGCTCGGATTCCATACCAGCAAGAGTATCGGACATTTCTGACTTTTGCCTTTCCAAGGACGCCACTTTCCCTTGGAGCTTGTTCTCGAGGCGTTCATACTCAATGGATCCCTCCGAAAGCTCCTTTTTCAATTCGGCATTTTCATTTTTGCAGTCCATGAGCTTTTTCCTCAGCTCGTCGACATTTTCCATCAATTTTAGGCATTGGTTTGATTGGCTCTTTGACTGATGAGTACTTTGGTCCTGTAATGAAGCATGTTCCCTCTCCAAAGACAGTAGCCGTTCCTCCAAATCCTGTCTTCTTCTCTCTACGTCTCGTTTGGCCTCCTTCTCTGACTGCAAGTTATCCGTCAACATTTCAATTTCTTTTGAATATTTCACTCGAAGCTCCAGTAATTGTTCATGGTGCCTAGATCGCGCTTGGGAAATGTCATTTTGCAACGACGAAATGAAAGATTCGCTCTCATTGAGCATTTTCTGCAATCGACCGGAGTTTGATGAGGTTCCTCGTGCTATCAGTGTGTCGCGGAAACGTCAATATCAGCAGATGGTACAGAAATAAACAAGATTTTTCATCTCATTGACTCACCTTCACTCAATTTTTCCTTCACTTCAATATTTTCCGCCGACAGCTCGTCATTCTTTTTCTTCAGAGTGGTGTTTTCGGCCTCTACATGATCCACTTTATCAGCAGTGCTTTGTAACTCTTCCACCAGTGAAGTTTTTGCATCCAATTTCTTGAGAAGGGACACATTTTCATTTTCTAAAATAGCCACCGTTTTATCACTCTCATCGGCTTTGCTTATTGCATCACGGGTTGAATTCTCAAGCCGGCCACACTTGGATTTCACTTCCGAAAGCTCTGTCTGCAACGAAAACAACTGCGATTCTCTACTCGATAATGTCTCCTCCCTATTCTTCAAACTGGATTTCAAATGTTCCAGCTCTGAAATACACCGCCGCTTCTCATCTTCTAGCGTAGATGCCATTTTCCCAGTGGAATCTAATGCACTCTCCATGGATATTACCTTGCGTTCCAACTCCAGCACTCTATCGCGATACTTGTCACATTGATCCTTGTACGCATTCAACTCCGTCTGCTTCGCCTTCTCTGAACTCGTGGCATGGCCGATCTTTTCATCTGCCACATTCAAAAGCATTTCATTCTCTGATTCCAGTGATAGAACCTTCTTTCGTTCGGCGTACAGTATTTGTTCCATTTTGGCATTTTCCCTCTCTTTGTGCAAAATGTCGGCACGGTTGGAGGCACATTCTTTTTTGTAGGCTTCTAATTCGTTCGCTAGTCGGATTGTGACTTCGTTTGATTTATCCAAGTCTTTGACGATTTTATTCTCATTTTGTACAGCTTTGGCTAGCCTCGTTTCATATGCCTTACGTTGCTTCTCATAGTCTTGCTTCTCTCCCGATAGTATCTCATCTTTCTTGCGGATCTCCTCTTGCAACTCCTTCACTCGCTCCTCCATCTGCGAAAGGGATGATTTGATTGTTGCTGATAGTTCTTCCTGATGACTCAATTTTTCCTTCATACACTGCACCTCCGTCTTGAGACTGGAGTTGTCTCGCTTCAATTCCAAATTTTCATCCATGAGTGATAGATTTTCCCTCTTTGTAGAATCCAGTCGTTGTTGTAGTTCTGCATTCCATGATTTTGTCGACTCTTCTTGCGCTCGATCTGCTGTAGCTGCTGCTGCTAGGGAGCTATCTTGGGATATGCTGGAGTTGACATTTCCCAGAACTCGATCATCATCATTTATCTTTTTTGGAATCTTTGAGATCATTTCATTCATGACACTTTTGTGCAAATCATCTTTTATATTCGAAGACGAAGGCGAACTGTGTTCGCCCCAACTGTTCTTACTTCGCCCACCATTGGAATGGATGTTTTCCTCATTTCCTTCCAAGCTCGTCTCCCATGAAACACCCCGTTTGGCCTTCTCGGCCTTCTCGGACTGCGTCTTCTCCCACAGCTTCTTCTCCATCTGTTCCTCCAAACGCTTCTCCACCTCTTCCTTCTCCCTCAATGCCTTCTCCGCAGTTTCTCTCAGTACTTTAATCTCTTCGTCTTTGGTGAGCAGATATTGTGCCATAATGTCTTGTCGTTGGTGAAGATGCTCTCTGTGCTGTGCTTGGAGTTGGTTTTCATTGTTGTGGTGATGATTGTGATGATTGGGATGATTGGGATGATTGCCACGAGGGTGACTGGTATGACGAGCATGGTGACGATGTCCATCGTTGTGATCATTGTCGTCCACATATGGATTGTCTCGTTGATTCATGTTAAGCTTAGAATCCGACAATACTCTCCTCCGATTAGGATGATTAGGATGATTTCTCATTGTAGGTGGAGTCCCAACGGGATGACCTGCTTGGCCTGCTTGGCCTAGATGCCCTCTCAGAAATGCATGATGTATGGGGTTGTTACTGTCATCGTACAACTGATGCTGTTGATGCTGTGGGAAATGAGAGGGCGAAATCACAACATCTCCAATATTGTGTGTAAAATTCGTGGAAAGGGTGGAATCGTCTCCTCTTCCATCGCTTTCGAGTCCATCTAATCCGTCGAATCCATCAGCCACGCCAGATGCATCACTGTAGTCACTGGAAGAGAAAGAGTCAGAGGATAGCGATGGCACTCGTAATTTGTACTCTGTGTCATGTTTGTGCGATGGCGTAGATTTTGTGCCACCACCTGCAACAGCAACAGGAGCAGTGCCAGCACCACCAGCAACACGCCGGTCACCTCGTGGTGGCCTTCCGTGCTCATACTTCCCCGAAGGATCCTTTTTATTCGTCGTATCCACCGAAGCACCCACCGACGCCGCCGAAGCCGCCGCACTCAGAGCCGCACTTGGCACTGCTACCGCTCCGGAGGGCACTATACCCAGAATTCCGTGAATTGGAGACTCATCGCCCTTTATGCCCCTATCACCCTTATTGCTCTTGTCGTCTTTCTTATCCTGCTCGAGGTGACTCTTCCCCGCCAATCGTTTCTTCAGCTTGTGAGATGCACGAGAGAGTAACCCCCGGCTCTTTTTGGAGTCGGCTTGACTTTCCGTCTCGTTGTTGCCGCTGTTGTTGGTGTGGTGATTGTTGCTATCATTCACATTATTCGCAGTATGGGTGGCATTATTGGTATTGTTGGTTTGCGATGCAAGATTGGACCAATTGGGACCGGATGTCGTTCCTCCCGGAGTATCAGGAGTGGAACTAGGGTCTGTATTGGCGGATCCGTCAAACTTTCCAAGGTTATTAAAATTGCCGACATCATCGACATCATCATCTAATGAAAATTCTCTCCTTCGTCTCTCCCTCTGGTCCTTTTTCTTCTTCTTTCTCTCATTTCTATCATGACCGTGATTGTGACCTAGTTCATAGTCTGATCCATAACTAACTCTGTCTTTTCGACTCATCCTTTTTCGTTCATTCAAGTATCGATCATCATTGTCGGAATGATATTGCCGGGGAGAGTTGTTGTGTCGTATGGGAGATGGTGTGCGATGAGTGCGATGTGCATAATGTTCATACTGTCTATGCTGCTGCTGCTGATGCTGCTGCTGGGTGTGTTGGTGTTGGTGTTGGTGCTGGTGCTGATGTTGGAGACGGTGTTGATACGAAGGACTCTGATTCGATTTCGGGGGACGAGTGTGATACGGAGAGGAGTCTCTCGTTCGAGGAGTATCTCCAGTTACTCTAGTTTCTATATTATTATCTCTAGTATCTACCAAGTGCGATTGCCGTTCCTCTGGCGGTTGTCGTGTATCCCTCCTACTAAATTCATGTGTATCCCTCATATTAAATTCCTCATGCTCCGATTGCTTGAGAAACTTTTCACCCCTTAATGGACGATGCCCATGATGCCCACGATGTTTGTGATGTTCGTGCAGTTCGTGCAGTTCGTGCAGTGGTTTATGCTGGGCGTGCGTTTCGTACGAAGAGTGTTGTTCGTGTGGTTCGTGTTGTTCGTGTAGTGTGTGGTGTCCTTCTTCTGACTCTCTCTCATGCTGTTGGTCATGCTGCCGATCATGCCGATGTCTGGGAGATTTTGCAGACTTGAAAGCCTTGGAGGATTTGGACGGAGTGCGTCCTCGTCCTCCCCCTCCTTCATGCCGCGGTCTATACTTATTCGAGCTGGAAGTAGGAGAGGCAAAGTAATGCATGGGATGATTGTGGCCGGTATGTTCGGCGTGATGGGCATGATTCGACATTCGTGGGGTGGGAACGTCAATGGCAATGCTTGGCCGATTGGGACGATGTTTGGCTGTCATGATTCTTGTCTTGGCTGATTTTCGTGAAGACGCTGAGGTTAGTTGAGGTTTGTTGAGGTTAGTTGAGGTTTATTGAGGTTTCATCAGATTGGTATCATTGGTATCATTGTCATTGATGGCATGGGATATTGGGGAATAAAGATGAAGTCATACATCCTTGACCCAACACAGTGGTGTGCGATGGCATCAAAAGAATCAAAAGAGACTTCGAGGGCTTTGAGGGCTTCGAGGCCTTCTATGTTCTAAGTACATATGTAGGCAGCTTCGAGGAACAGTTGGTCTTCGACAACCTACAGCGAAATTTCCCTGGCGAATCTACAATCTACATACAATGAGTCTGGAAGGCAGGGACCAGAGCAGGGACCGAGTCCAAGGCTTTGTGCCACAATCCTGCGCAATTTCACATACTTTTGTCAACAATCAACAATGGCCAACACACCGTCATCTTCAATTGCAATTCTTAAGGTACACTGCTAACTGCTAGTAAGTAATAGATAACTGGCTCACATTATTTATTTTTTGTCATACCATAGCAAGCAAAATAAAAGGTACGATTATTAATTTGAACACTATACGAAAAAACATCCTTCTCATATTTTAATGTTAAAATACAGTCTTGAAGTATTTTATTCTATTGTCATTCTAAAAGTTTGCTGTTATATACTTGATCGAATGAAAGGGTTTAATTAAATTGATGCTATTCCACATTATTGGCGATCAATGCTCGGTTAAAAGTTTGAGAAAAAGGTGTTTTCATATTATTTAAGCTGGCACATGTAAACATTTTTTTTGAAATGTCGATGAATGATCTAAACGCAGTAGCTGCAATCTAAAATCTGTGGTTTGTTCCTCCCAGTTCCTCCTGCCTTACTTACTTGCTTCTCTCGAGTTCACTCTTGCTTTGAAATATGATTCATTATTTCATTATCATAGTATTCATAATAATATTATCATTCTTTGTGTTGATAAATTATATTGTTATTGAGCCATCCACTCTCTTTCTTATGGTCAAGTGAACTCAGCACAACTTAGAAATGAGACCATTAAATAATTATAAGCATTTTTTCCAAAAGAATAAACCTAGTCCTTGAACAAGAAACAAGTCAAGTGTGTTTGTTGTTTGGTGTTAGGTGTGAGATAATACCCTTATCTCATTACTTACAATCTAGATCAGCCTGAAAGGTTGTAAGTCTTCCAGCCTTGTATCCACAATCCTTTATGAATAATAATTTCTATAAAAATGCTGGGAGAACAGCTCATTCTATCATTTGTATTTTTGAGACTCTTCATTAGTTTTGTGTTGATAATGGTTATGTTGTAGATTTTGTGCTCTACTGTGAATCCAATCAAAGGTTTTGTTGTGATTTCTATTTGATCTGTTGCTTTATTTTTGCATTTCACTGAAAATTTTATTTTTTGTGCTCTATTTCATTTATTTGTTCTACTGTTGATTGAATTGTTTCTTCATTGTAGGTTCCATTGCAGATTTTTTTAAGACCTATTGATAAGTTTTGTCATAAGTCCCATCATATGATCCATTGTAGGGATCTTTGTAGGTCCATAAGTAATGATCTCTTGGGGATTCTGTATGTGTTTTATTGCAATGTCTTGATAGCATTTTATTAGATTTCCCTTTGTATACCATTATTTGTTTCATTTTTGTTCCGTTGTTTGCTTTTGTAGATTTTTTTGTGGGATATGATGTAGATGTTATTAATGTTTCCATCTGGAGACACACTACAATTTCTATTAGATTTTTAACAGCCAAAATTTCAACTGAAAATTCTACTTTAGGCTTTGTTGTGGGCTTCTGTTTTTGTGTAGGTCTGTGGTGTTTTGTACTTTTGACTTTATAGCAGTTTTGTTGTATTCATTTACTACTGTTCTAATAGGCTATATTGTTGGTCCTATTTTGTACCTGTTTCAGGTTCTGGGCTATTTTTTCATAGCTGCAGGTCACATTGTAGGCTGGGATTCTAATAAAATATTATATTCTACTTTCAATATAATTCCATAAGTATGTTGCTGTACTCTTAATTGAGAACTTCATAAAAAACAATGGTGTTGAAAGCTGGCCAAATGAATTCATATGAAAAAATAGTATAGTAATTTTATTGTTAGGATGTTTCCTATGGAGGTTTATTCACGATGTTTTGTTGGTTATTTGAATGCTTTAAATTTTCTTGTTTATTCTTCTGGTGAAATGTCTGTTTACTTTTGTGTACTATAAAAAACTTTATTTTTTATGTCTTCATTTTTGGACATAGCATTTGTTCTTTGGTTTTTGTCATTGTCATAGACTTTTGATTTTGTATTTGTATAGGTTCTTTATAGTTCCTTTACTAAAAATTGTGCTCATTTTAATACCTTTTGAATTTTATTTAGTATAAAGTAGATTCTACTTTATTAGTGAAGCTTTTTTATACTTTTTTACATTCTTCAAACTGGTTATTTTGAAAGTTGTTTTGTCAGTATGATTAGGCTATTCTCTATTCTGTTGTCAGGGATGATAGAGCATATTAGTATTCCCAGATGTGTTTGACTAGAAGACCATGATATCTTTTGAATCGAAAGATTCATGGACAGGATGAGATTTAGCATGGTCTGTATGAAATGTGTTATCCTATAAATTCTTTAGTGATTCAAAGTAATCATAATGGCCTTCTGAAACTGAAATAACTAAAAACTTGAGGTATATATTAAATTGTACAAAATCTGAAAAATTGGAAAACACAAATACACCAAACAAGACAAATCTGAGGCAATGTTTACTCTTAAGTCTTGTATTTTAAATATTTTAGATTTCTGGGGTTTGTATTGGTAGCAATAATACATTTTTTGTTAGCCTGGTTGGTACAATAGAAGATATTATGTCTTTAAGTAGAGTGTGTTATTATTTTAATAAATGTCTCAGCAAAATACTTAGATCCCAGGGTAAAATATTAAGCAATTATTGAAAAAAGATCCACAGAAATAAAACTGCATGATATCAGATAATATATTATCTCAAATTGCTTTCATCTGAACTTATATCTAGAAGCATTAGAATAAATGAAAATTCTATCTTCATATGTTATGTTATATGTTGTTATATGTTGTTATAAGTTTATCTTAGGTAGGTTATTCACTGTTTTCTTTTCAGGTATTTTACTCCATAGGTCATTTTTTGTTTGATAGTTACATATCAAGTTCTTTAATATGACATTTGTTGAAAAATGTGTAAGCCAA
>JALLOT010001504.1:292-14846 GCA_036939595.1 Thalassiosira livingstoniorum | reverse complement strand
GCATGTGTTGGCACATAGAGAGGGGCTGTGTACTTGTGGCAACGCTGTGGAGTAGCGGCTTTGTGAAATCAATTACATCCATTAGAAGGATACAAGAGATTTATGTCTTTTTGGATTTGTTTATTTTTATGACAAAAGCTTTTGCATCAACAATGTAGGTGCTATTATTTATTAATTTCATTAACAATGTTAAAGCTGGTTTTTTATTTCATTCTCTCGAGCTCGACTCGAAGTTGTCCCAATTATTTACTTAATATGGTAGAGATCTTGTACTACAATTGCATCGAAATGACAAAGAGCTTGATAAAGAATTCTGTTGGATAGAACGTAATCACATTCTCAGGAGTGAAACATTACTTTTTATGCAATGTCAGTACAAGATTCATAAATAAATTTTCCAAAAAACTACTTGTAAAAATACTTTCTAGCGTTTCAGATTCAAGGCCTTTATCGTATCAAATACTTAACAATGAATTATTAAATGTGAAATGGCACAGCACTCATTGGTCACACCAATCAGGGAAATAGATGCATTATTCAACCCATAATTTTGTTTTTCTCTGTTGTTCCCCATTTGTTGTTTTTTCCTTGCCATGCTTTGAGGGATTTGAAATTTGCAAAAAAATAAGAAGCAACCAAGGCATCCTTGATTTGTTTCATGAAATTAAATTATACCCAATCCATCTTTGGGTGATGATTTCATCATGAAAGAAAAGGTCTTAAGGGGAACAAATTCCGATCAGAAGGTGCCAGATCCGTCGCAAGTGGAGTGTCCTCTATGATGTACATGAGGTCGGGACAGGTGGTTCTACAGCCGGGAAAGCAGCATGATCCTCATACCAACCGTGTATTTGCTACGGTGATGGGATAAGAGTCGGAGGAAGAAGAGAATTTCACTTTTTTCACTTGCAGCATGCCCACTGGTAGGATGGAGCAGATGATTCAAGACGTAGGAGCCTCTTACATGTGGCAGTCCAGCAACTTGTCAGCATGGAGAGGCCCAGCTCAAATAAACCCCCTACCATTGTAACTCCAGCCACTGGGAATGATAGTGACAGTGATGATTCATCTCCCTTGGGGGGAATGCTGGCTTTACTTCCTTGAGGAGGGTACAGTTCCTTGGAAGATGAGAGCAGTGTCGAAGAAAATTTTGCTTTCCTCAACAAGAGGCAGGAGCGACTACACCAACATGGATCCTGCTTGACAGCAAGTCAATGTGCAACATTTTTCACACTGCAACACTTTTGAGTGAGCTTGGAGTAGCAGACAGGCCTTCGCTTATCCCCACCAACGGTGGAACAAATCGTGTAACTTTAAAGGGCAAGTTCGGAGGGATAGATGATGTATGTCATGATGAGAGATCCCTAGCCAACGTCCTATCCCTGGCTAAGATTGTCAAGACCCACTGAGTCACCTTTGACAGTGCAAGGGGCAATAAGTTTATTGTTCATCGTGAACATGGTGGAAACCTTGAGTTTAGGCAGAGCCAGGACAGCTTGTGCTACTACGATTTGAGTTAAGCTGCTGCAGGAGAGGTCGTGCTCACCACAGACCTAACCAGAGCCTACACACATGGAGAAGTGAATGAAGAGGAAGAGGTCATACAAGTGTCTACTGGGGCAGAAAATCTCAAAGGATTTACTAAGAGGGAAATCAAGCATACAAAAGCAGCCAGGGATGCTCTTCATATGTTGGGATTCTCTTCCAAGAGAGACTTTAAGGCCATGGTACATTTGGGTTATAACAAAAATGTGGTTTCTACTGTTCAAGACATTACAAATGCTTACATATTTTTGGCCCAGACTTGGCAACCCTCAAAGGGAAGACTGTGCATCAAAGCCCAGCTTCAGTAGTTGCTGATTATGTCAAGGTCCCTCAGTGCATTTATGAGAGGAAAAATGTGGTGGTTGTGGCAGAAATCATGTTCATGTGTGGCTCTCATATCTACTAACTGTGTCTAGGAAAATTGATCTTGCCACTGTGGAGTACACGGATGATCTCACAGTGGCAAGCTTGGGAAAGCTTTGGGGAATGTCATATGAATTTACAGCAATTGTGGGTTGGGAATGATAACTGCACTGGCAGATGGCCAGTTTAATCCGGTACAAGGTCTGCTTGGCTCAACTGATTTGAACACTATGGTAGCAGCAGAACATGCACCCAAAATAGAACAAAAAATAAGAGTAGTCAAAGAACCCTTTTCAGCACTTCAATAGACTTTACCTTTTAATGAACTACATGCTTGTCTAATTATTGGTGGGATCATCTTTAATGTCATGTGGCTCAATACATTTCCTTCCCTAAATGGCATTTCCGACATCTTTAGCCCCCACGCCATCATGACTGGCACCACTCTGGATTTTAAAAGACATTGGTGTAAAGTTCCTTTTGGCACCTTTTGCCAGGTTTTTAAGGACTGTACCCCATAAAACACTGAAGCTGAATGCACCGTAGTTGCTATTTGCCTGGGTCCAACGGGAAACCTCCAGAGCAGCTATTATTTCTTTACATTGAACACAATGAAACTAATCACTTGTCATCAGTTCACTGCCCTCTCCATGCCCAAGTGGGTCATTCAAAAGGTTGATTCTATTGCAGAAATGGAAAGTCAGCTCTCGCATATCAAATTCCACAATGGGAGAGGAGAAATCATTGAAGATGCTCAAGATCTTTTGAAGGCAGGAGTGGTTCTCTGGATTGTGGGCCATTTTGAAGCATCCTCTAATCCAAACAAACCGCCAATCATGGTGCCATCCAGCGTCAACCTATTCCCGGCCCCAACCATTTCAGTTCCTGAATCCCATCATGAGTCAAGAAACCTCAATGATGTCATCAATTTGTCAACAGACCCAGAGGAAGGACGCTACTATGGGTCCCCAGATGCCTCTAATCCAAATGAAGGGGATCACGGGAGTGCGCCTTCATCACATGCACTGGAGCCTGAGATCAAAGTGGAGCAGCAGCTTGATCCCAATGGTCCACAGAGTGAGGGTCACAGGAGTGAATCCCAAAGTTTCCAAGAATCCAGCTTTGAATCCAATGGACCGCCCAGCAGTATCAGTAGCGGTGAGGAATCTTTCAATGTCAAAATACTCTCTGACCAAGAATACAATCCGTTGGAAGACAGTTATGAACCAACGGGCCCATCCACCAATTGATTAGTGGGAGAGCTAAATGAGGGTTTGGAGGAAGAAGCTCAAACTCCAGCACCTGCACACAACCTCCAAGAGAATAGAGCACGGGACTACTCTCACAGGTTTGGCTTTGCAGTGCTTGAAGGTGCAGTAGAAGGTGTTGATCCTCCAATGAAGCTGATGCAAGGATACAGACAAACATGGTTGCACCTCCAGATGAAGGAGGCAGGAGTGGACCCTGAATTCCACTACACAAATCTATTAAGAAGGAACCCGAGACCAGAATTTGACAAAGAAATTGATAAACTCATTCTAATCGCTACTTACAAAGTTATGCTTTAATTTGCCAAGAAGCACCAATTTTCCTACAAGCAGGGCATCCGGGCATGGGGCCAGGATGGCAAGGATACTGTCACCAAAGAATTAAGTCAGGTACATCTTCAGGACTCTTTCACACCCAAACATTATCATGAGCTAAGTAAGGAGCAGCGAGTGAAAGCCCTCGAATCTCTAATGTTTCTTGAGCAGAAAAGAAATCCATCATGCTGTCACCCAATTTTTATTTGTTGCCATCCATTGCCGCAGAGACATTCAGATGGCTGTTTCATTCTTATGCACTAGAGTGAAGGATCCCAACGAGGACGACTGGAATATGGTGAAGCGGGTGCTCCGATACATCAAGGGCACATTATACTTGCCACTGACCTTGGAAGTTGATGACATCCACAATATTGTGTGGTTTGTGGACACCTCCTTTGCTGTACATCCCAATTTCAAATCTCACAGTGGATTAGGTTTAACTCTAGGACGTGGATTTGCTAATCCCATCTCCAGGAAGTAGAAGTTGAACAAGAAAAATTCGACAGAGGCGGAGATTGTAGGCCCCGATGATGCGATCAGTAAAATTCTGTGGACTAACTACTTCTTGCAGGCTCAGGGCTACAACATCAAAGAGTGCCAATTTTATGAGGAAAATCAGAGTGCGATGTTGTTGGAAATTAATGGAAAGGATTTGAGTAGCCAACGGACTCGTCACATGAATGTGAAATACTTTTTTGCTACTGATCGAATTGAAAAAGGTGAGCTTACTGTTTAGTATTGTCCAACTGACAAGATGGTTGCAGGTCACTTCACCAAGCCCCTTCAGGGGCATTTGTTCCAAAAGTTTTGTTCTGCAATTACCTATGAATGTCAGAGAGGATGTTCCAGACGTGGTCATGGCTGACGAGAGAGCGATGCAACTCGCCTCTAGTCAGCCATAACCACATGTTAGAGAACACAAAAATTATTTGTTGTTCTCTCCCAGGTTAGTAGCTGTAGCTACTTAAAGATACGGAAGCCAAGCTTCCTACTGTACATACAATACTTGTAGGAAATAATCTCATTATTTAAGTTTATCTAATCCAGCAAGAAATAGCGATTGAACAATGGCATCTTTGATGTTGTGAAGATGCCTGTTTCCTCAACAGATCCTCTTTCCTCTTTCCTCTTAGATCGCAGAGATACGAAAATTGAGATTGAGCGCCTGAGAGAACGAAGAGAGAGCGAGCGAGATTTGAGATCTGAATATCTTGGCGAAAAAGTAAGCTGAGGAGTTAAATTGGATCTACAATACCTTTGAGAAGGAATTGCTGACAAAACGGACTTTTGGGTGAAAATGGGGAATTCTGCGACTAAAACCTAAAAGTCCCTTTCAAAAGCGTTGCCTCTTATCTCCAATATCCAAATCGTCCATATGCAAAGCCTGAGCTACTACGCGAACAAGAGTATTCATTGCAGATTGTCTAACAAAATAAGAATATGAACTTCTTCCTTTTGAAAGGATTGGCAATTGGCCAGTTTCTGGCGGTAGGTTCTCGGGCACGACGACTCTCTGATGAAGATATCTTTTGGATAGAAGCGACACAAGAAGTGAAAGGCGACAAGGCATGGGACGAAATGGAAAGCTGCGCGGATTCCGGAGGCATCGATAGGATTACCATGGAGACGTATCGGGGCTCTGGCGATTCGGATTATATTAGGCTGCTTTTACATTGCCATGACAATCAAGTGAAATACTTGGGGGCAACAGGTTCGGCGTCTCGTGTGAAGTCAGATGGTCCACTCGAATGTGAAAATGATGCACCAATTGAAGGTATTGCACTTAAGCGCTATCGGAACGAGGGTGGCGATTACGACCTATTTCGGCTGGGAATAAAGTGTGACGACGAGTGGACATTCACTGTTAGCCCTGGTTATGATTACAAGGGGCAAGGTGTGGCAACTGCACCAGTAGAAAATATGCATCTAGTAGCGGTAAAAATGCGAAGGTACCGGGAAGGGGGTGGTGACTGGGACACTTATCTTCTTACGGGGGGAGATCGGAAGNTAGTAGTAAGTAGCTAAGGCCCGGAATTATCACCCGGCGGGAGGGACGTACCTTAGTCGCATCCGGCCGTGTGTCAGTTCAGGTCAGTTGCTTTGTTCTCTGTAGTAGGACTCGTTCGATTATTCGCACCTGTTCGCACTTACCTACTTGTTTGCACTCATTTTTATCTCATAAATTTTGTTTACGGAGCAAATCAACGATCAAACAAACCAGAAAAAACAAGCAGTCTCAAGCAGTACAACTACAACATCTTCAAAAGGAAAAAATACTAATATGAGATTTGCTTCAGGTGCCATCCAAGTAGCATCGCTTTTTGCGTTTGCGTGTCAACCACCGGTTTCGAAAGCATTTGTGGAGATTGAAAGGGCGAACACAGTTGCCGAAAATGAGTTTGTTGATTCCGAAGTTAAAGATGCAAGCAAGACAGCATTCCACAAGGCCAAAGACCTGCCCGAAACTGCTAAGGGCAAACTCGCTGCAATCGAAGCAAAGTTTGGCATTGCTCCTGGAAGCACGTCTGTCGATGCCCGGTCAGGAAGGGTTGCTTCTTTGATGATGTCCAAGCCCGTTTTGCCTGGGAATGGGCACGGCAATCGTTTCCTTTGGGCTGTGTCGGAAGAGAATGACGAGGGCAACAGCCATGGACCGCCAAAAGATCACAAGGAATGGTCTGCATTGGGAGTCAATGCTGTGAAAGGGTGGATGACTGAAAACCAAGCAGACCTTGACATCAATGCAGCGGAAGAGTTGTTCGCTGATGGGATCACACGTACAGGTGTGCACGGAGACGGAGAGACGATCCAGTTCCATCTTCCAAGAACATTCAAGAATGTGATTGTCAAGGATTCACGTGCCACTGCTACTATCAAGAATGGCAACATCGTGAGTGTCGGTTTGGAAAAGTGGGGTACCATTCCCAACAACTTTTCGGTGGAGCCCAATATTTCGGCGGAGGAGGCAATTGATAAATTGGCGCAGAAAATGGGCCTCGAGTTGAGTGGAGAAGAGACTTGCAAACCGGAGCTACAGATTTTGACTCAAGCAAACGGTGGAGTACCTTCCGGGAAGGGACTATTTCGTCAGAATAGTTCGAACTTTGGAAATGGGTACAAGTACTCTTTGGTGTATAAATTGTGTCCGAAGTTTGTGGGTCAGAAGCAAGAAATGATGGAGGCTTTTGTCGATGCGAGGAACGGAAAGGTGTACTCGTTCGAAGACAAGGTTGACTATTTCCAGGCAAAAGGTGCCGTTTACCCGACGTCCAATGATGGAAAGTCTCCGGATGGAGTGCTGCAAGAAGGTTGGCCAATGCCCTACATGGAAGTGGGGTCAGAAATTACAGATACGGGTGAGAATTTGTCACATTTTGATTTTGGGAAGTCTCGCGTTCTGTTCGGATTCTGATAAATATTATCTTGTTGTAAATAAATGATGTGAACAGGTGGAAACTACTTCGCCAGCGGCTTGCAGACGGCTAGATATTACGGCCCATATGTTGACATGAGAGACAATTGCGGCACAGATAGTTTGTCTGGGTCGGGTGGAATCGATTGGGGAAGCTCTGGTGGAACTGATTGTAAGTTGAAACCGACGTTCAATTTCTCTTGTTATTATTTCGTCTTTACCCAAGACAAGTTTCTAAAAACATTTCAATTGTTTTTGATTATGCGAAGGTACAACCCCTGGCTTTGGCGGCGCTGGAAATACTCACTCATCACGCAGCGGGTTCTATGAGCTCAACAAAATGAAGGAAATTGCCCGTTCTCGGCTTCCTGACAACACCTGGTTGCAGGGTCGTTTGGTTTCAAATATGAACATAAACGATAATTGCAATGCGTATTGGTAAGTAGATTTTATAGTTTTTGGTTGCGTTATGCCTTTTTTATTGTAAAAATAACTGAAACATGAATTTCTGTGCTTTTCTTCGCTTGAAGGAACGGGCAAGTTAACTTTTTTACTGCAGGACGTGAGTTGACGCAGATGTGATTTCATTTTCTATCGTTGCGAAAGTCACTAATTTTCCTTTGCGTCCGCTTTTGCTTTGTTCAGCTGGATGTGGTAATACTGGAGAGATCGCAGCAATTTTTGATCACGAGTGGGGCCACGGAATGGATGCCAATGATGTCAATGGTGGTATTGCGTCTCCTTCTGGCGAGGGAATTGCAGGTGTGTAGATGAAGTTCGTTCCCAAGTTTTTTAATGTTTTTTGTTTGAACTCTTCAACTCATATGGTTCATTCCTGCGTGTTGGTCAGATATCTATTCGGCGTTGAGGCTAGGTGATAGCTGTATTGGTAGGGGATTTTTCACTGACCAAACGTGCACTGGAAATGGAGATCCATGCTTGGATTGTACAGGAGTTCGGGATATTGATTACTTGAAGCATCAATCGGGTCAGCCACATACACTTACCTGGTCAGAGAGTGCTTGCGGCGGAGGTGTAAGTTGTACTGTCATTGGTGTTCCATATTTTGCAATACTTTTTTGAGAGCTTGGTCTCAATTTGCGTGGAATCTTTTGTTCTAGGTTCACTGTCTTGGATATGTTTATTCTGAAGCTGTTTGGTCTTTGTGGAAACGGAAGCTTCCAGAAATTTACGGTTACGATGACAATACAGCTCTCGAGGTGGTAACAAGATTGACGTATATTGCCGCAGGTAATATTAATACTTGGTTCGGAGGCAGTGCACCTTACGGTGGATGCAGCAGTGGCAGTGGTTATCTGGAGTATCTGGTTGCTGATGATGACAATGGAAATCTAGGCGACGGCACTCCTCACATGCAAGCCATTTTTGCTGCATTTGACGACCAAGAAATTGCTTGCGACTCTCCAACTGTTCAGGATTCTGGTTGTGCTGGTACTCCAGATGTAGCTCCCATTGTCACTGTATCACCTGGAATCCGTGAAGCTACGTTGACTTGGAATAATGTCGGGGTTGATGGAACAACGATTTACCAAGTTTTCCGCACGGAAGGAGTTTTCGAATGCGGACAAGGAAAGGTGCTAATGGTGAGATGATTACCGTATACTTTGGCGAAGAGTTCAGTTTGGTGTCATGCTCAAACTGATACTCTTTGTTCTTTCTTGGCGACAAATAGGCTGAAACAACCGAAAGAACTTTTACGGATGAAGGACTCCAAGAAGGACGTGAATATTATTACATTGTTGTTCCGAAAGGCCCAAGTGCATCTTGTTTTGGTCCTTCTTCCTTGTGCACTGTAGCTGAAATCCCGGAGCTCCCAGAGTTTACTATGGTCTGCGACACCAGTAGTGTCACTTTCATTGACACGGATGTTCCTGACAGTGATGTCCGGCAATGCGAGTTAAATGCCGTAGGAGGCTTCACGGGTTCCATCTCTATAAACTGCGATTCTTCTGCTGTTGCAGATGTTGACTGCTCAATGAGTCCAGAGACTGTTACTTTCGATGGCGGAGCTACACAAGCGTTTACATCGCTCACAGTCACGGCAACTGGTCAAACCAAGGGCAGTGGAGATGTTTTGGTGTCAGCTGCAGGTGGTGGTCTCACAAGGGGCTCCGCGGTCACTGCAGGCATTATTGGGGGAGGTGGTCCACAAATAGCATTGTTTGATTCAAGTTTGGGTGCCCCAAGATGTAGCTTTTATGGCAGCGAATGCGCCATGGAACTTGATTCCGCCGGAAAGAGTGGTTTCGATGGACGTAGTGGCCTCGGCCCTGAGTCAAATAGCCCCAATAGCATAGACGGATGCAGTGATGGAAGCTCGGGTAGCTATCATAGCGACGAGTCGCTAGATGACATTTCAGTTCGCTCGCTTTCAGGAGAAGATATGATGGAAGGGCAGGTGAGAGAAAACAACTTTTTTGCCACAGTGATAATTGGACCCGTACCAGATCTATGTCTAACAATCATCTCTTTCTTTCATTTAGGTGGCAATCATCACTGCACGTGTCTGGGCATGGAGCACGGGGAGCAGTGACTTTGCTGACTTTTACTACACTAGTGATGTGGCCAATCCGAACTGGACATTTATTGGTACTGTCGCCGCTACTCAGGGTGGAGCACATGATTTACAAGTTGAGTACACTCTTCCTGAAGGTGTCAATCAAGCTGTTCGTGTAAATTTTAGATACTCTGGCAGCGCTGGGGCGTGCGCAACTGGGAGCTACAACGACAGAGATGATTTAGCTTTTGTAGTTTTACCGGCGTCAACGGGAGATTCACCAACGAAATCACCTACACCCAACCCGACTCCTTTACCAACTCCAATCCCAACAAGGAGTCCAAATGCCAGCCCAAAGTTCACGTCATTCACCGGCTATTGGAACCCGATTGAGTACACTGTCAACGGGATTGGTGAGTGTGGATTTTATGGCAAATAATCTTGAGTTGAAACTACGGTTTTCAATCATATGATTTTGTGGTAGGTCCAGAGCAGTATGTTCATTCGCCCACCAATGTGCCTAGCATGTCCATTGATTTGATTTGCATTGAAAAAAGTTGGAGCATGTCATTTTGATAAGCTTTTATGTAAATGATACTCAATATATTGTGTCGGCATATTTTATCCCGTTCGTTCGAAACTTGTACATAGAATACGAATGGTCGGATGTTGTGGCTTACACCACTACTCAAGAAAACTCAGCAGGCTGGTCCAAAGAAACAACGAATCAAGTGGGTGTTGCTGTAAGTGCAGAAGGTGGCCTTAAATTTTTGAGCTCTGTCAAGGTCGAGGCATCGTATTCTTGGTCGCAGTCTGTCCAAAGTTTCGCCACTCAGACGATTTTGGAAACAGCTACCGGATCTAAGACAGAGGAAAAGACGATTGCCGTACTCCCAGGTCAGGTGTGGCAATTTGTTTTTGATTCAGATAATGGGGAGCACCGCTTTGCAACGAAAAACATAGTAACAACAGTTGGACGCCATGAACCCCCTTGCTGCCTGCCGGGCTACGCATTGGAGATCTTGGAGCAGCACGGTGCATGTGCATCGGACACGCCCTGCTTTTGCGAGGAAGATGTTTGTTTTCCTTCTCCGACGGAAGCGCCAATGAGATTGCCTTTGAAATCTGTTCCAAGTGAAGTATCTGAGATTGCATCGCCCACGTCAAGCCCAAACTCTCCAACAATAGCTCAGGTCAATGCAAATGCATTTACTAATGTGGGACATGATTCACCAACTTTAAGTCCAAACTCTGACGTTTTTGCTCAGACTGATGCAGCGGTAATCAACACTGCGGCGAGTAGTGTATCAGCGGCAAATGAACCAAGGAAACCAAAGAATACCAGGTCTAATCTCCTTATCTTATTTTCCGCTGCAGTAGCAATTTCCAACATGCTCTTTTGAAATGTGCAATTCTTCTTGAAATATCTCCAGTAGCATTGACAACTCAGACGTTTGATTCGCGCGGTAAGAGGTCCAGATACCAAGGTTGGACCAACAGAATTTTGTTCTATCGTACCGTGTTTATTTTGTTTCATTTCATGTATAGGAAAGCCGAGAGGCAGAAAGTGGTAGGTCGCATTGATTGCTCTTATACATTGTGTTTTCAGTTGTTTGATTGATAAACTTTAAGGATCATAATGTCATTAACAAGTAATAGGAACTAGCTTTTGTTATGCACGGTCGGCAGCACTCCCCATGTTTTTGTCAGATACCATTGAAGCAGAACTACAATTAGATACGGCAAGACAAGAAACCATTATGACATTCTACTCATAACTACCGAGGACCATCGGAACGGATACACAATGCTTCACATCCTCCACAGTGGCTAGCCAAGCAAAACTCATCATCATTACAGCCCCCATTGCCGAAACACGGATCCACTTCACAATCATACTCCGGTTTGCATGTCCCTGCGTCCAATAAGTCGGGGCAATAACCATCTTCACAGGGAGCAGGCGAACAGATAGCATGGCAATCTCCGCAAAAATTGGAAACACAAGATTCTCCTCTGCTGCAAATAGCAGAACTGCATGGGTCTGTATCGCAGAGTACTCTCGGCTCGCATCTTCCAGTGACGGGGCTGACACAAAAGTCTTCTTCACACGCCACGGGATAACACATTGCATGGCATCCTCCACAAAAATTAGCCTTGCATACTTCGTTGAAGGCGCAGCCTCCATTGTTTATAGTGCACGGGTGAATGAAACAATAAACAGTGGAGCCACACTTTCCAGTGATTGGGTCGAAACATCCTCCGTCTTCTTCGCAATCAACACACACAGCGTGGCATCCTCCGCATTGATTTGAAACGCACGGGCCTCTACAGCGCACCCTTGAACAAGGATCTGAACGGCAATGGACTATTGTTTGAAAAACTCCATCAGGATCAAGGCATTCTCCTATGTCACATATAGAGTTTTCATCTTCAAGTTCCCTATTACGCAGCCCACGAAGTCCTGTCGACGTCGCTTCCTTGTCAGAGCCGTTTTTGTTGAGTTGGGAACTTATAGATATTTTACTTATCTCAGGAATCCCCTTTGGCCTCGAAAGAGAATCAAGCTTCGGTATACTTCCTGGTGTACAAAATCTGGAAATATCATAACATTTTAAGCAAGAAACTCACATTTTGATTTCCATTTCCATGAACACGAATGGAAAATGCCGCAATGACTGCAAGAAGAAACTTTTCATGTTTGATTTTTTTCATAATTGCATTTGCGAAACAGATTTGATGTTCAATTTTGCCAGAGATACTAAAGCTTGAAATTATTGTGAGCATGAAGGGCAATTTTTGTTCCTGATGATTTCAATAGAAATGATAGAACATTGATGAAAAAGGTGTGGTCACAGAAATGATTTGATCTTGACCTTGGTCATAATCCGGAACCCAAATCAGTCCCACTTTGAAAAATATATCATACCATATTATGATTTCAGGGCTACTATGGATTATTATTCTACTCCTTTTCTATTATGTCATCATAACCAATAGAATGAAACTAAATAAAAAAGCTTGAAGTATCAAGCAGTTTGTCTTTTTACCTCTGTCTCATTCTGCTGCATAGTACTCTTCAACTTGCTCTGGTGAAAAAGTACACTTTCAAAAATCATGATTCTTTAATTAAGATCTGAGACCAGCGTACTAGCAGAATCAATAAAAACTACAGAAGAGCACTCAGTACAAACTCAAAGAATCACGATTGTTTTGCTTCCATAAACGCTACAAGGCTTCAGGCGGGATGGACATCCTCCGCAATGGCCCCCAAGCGCACTTCGTCCCCTCCCAAACCGTTTAGGAAAATTTCCAACTCAGATTGTGACTAAAAAACTTATCTTACTTTTTGAAATTATTCAGTGTTACTTCGTCTGCTTCGGAGTATGGAATTCATAGTCAACTGTAGCCCAACCAGGGCCACATTCCAGGGCCATATGATGAGTATGCTACTACATATAAATATAGTGGTTGCTCAACTTGAAGGGCAACAATAATATAAACCACATTTGATAAAATAATAATTTTGTATTGTGATCGTCTCAAGTCTCAACATTGACTTAACAGCAGATGATATTTTCAATATAGGATTGCCTTTTTTCTGTCATATCAGTCTTCCATACACTAATGACAACTTTCTTTGGAAGTCTCTGAAAGTAGAACTCTTAAGCATGTGTCATGTACTAATGCAAGTCAAAATATGCCTGGAGACATGTCTAGAACATGTGCTGGGTCCTGGATATTTTTGTTTATGTTACACTTTCCTTCAGAGTGCACTGAGACAAAATACGATACTTTTTAAAGAAATATGGACATTTTGCTGCAGTTAGAAGAATGGTCAATGCAAAAACATTCAATAATTGCAAATGTTGTTTTTGCTGTTGCTGTTTCAGTACTAGTAGATCTAGAATGATCGTTTCCTGCTAGCTGTTGCTAGTTCTTTGGATATGTGTACAGGATTGTTGTCACATTTATTTTGTCCATTATAAAGTATGTAATTCTAAACATTTTTGCTTTGTTGTCCTAACCAAGAAGAATTTGGTATGTCTATTAGGTGCAACTATTTTTTAGTATCCAGGAAATGGTGTTAACAAGAATAAGTCAAAAAAATGGATTGATAAATTGACATATAATCTATAGATTTGATTTATCAGTTGCAATATTTCTCAAAATGAACCAAGATTATCTTAGTCAACAAAAAAGAAATAATTTGATTCTATTCCATTTAGTAAGCTTTTCAATACTAAAGCATTAACTTAAAATATCATAACCATATAGATTGATTGAAGTCTTAGGTAAAACTTTCTAAATAATGCCCAGTTCACATCTGTTCCATTAACATTAAGCTGTCAGCTATTTGTTGAATTTTTCACTTTCACTTCTTTTACACATACTATTCACATCTTAAAGCAACTATCACTTGCACATGGTACACATGAAAAAATTATTTGTTGGTGAGCTATATTATAATTTTTCAAACAAATACACAAAGAAATTAATCTGTGCCTGACATATCAATTACTTTGAAACAAAAAATTTTATGCAAAATGCAGACTTTTTTGAAACTTTAATGTTGTCAGCTATCAACATATTGATTATGTTTTTGAGAGCAACCAAAATACCATACAGTTAAGCACTTTTCTTATAGAAATCAACATATATTTGAGTTCTAGTAGTATAGTAGCTCTATACATGATTGAATTGTTGAACCAGCTAATTTATTTCAGTTACATTTCTCCAAATCTGCAGGAGTACCAGGGAGATTAGAAGTGGAAGTTTGTGACTAAATAATGATGTTGATTCAGCTTGAGCTTACATTTGCAAAAGAACAAAACAGAAAGGTAGTACTATTTTTCTTCTGTTGGATTAATTATTCTTTGTTTACAAATGTCAAATTTCAAAATGACAACAATTTTTGTCCAAACTAGGCAGTATGATAGCACTCTTACATTATTTGTACATAACATGAGTAAAAGTGAATGAGAAAATATCAATGTTAGTAAAAATTGAGAACTTGTTCTAATTGCACTTCTTGTTTCTTGATCACAGTGTTAAACACAAGCAAGGCAATCTATTGATTCATGAGATAATGTACTTTATGAAGTGCTAGTGCTAAGTATAATGCAAATTGGG
>JALLOT010001503.1:0-14846 GCA_036939595.1 Thalassiosira livingstoniorum | reverse complement strand
CTTGTTATTCCATTTCCATCTGACAATGATGATGGAATCCACCTGGAGCGCAGGTGGGTACCAAAAAGGGCATTGATACAAGAGCAGCACTAATGCACAGTCTAATGTTATTTTGGCATGCATTAAGAAGAGGTAATACATGCTTTTGGTTGCTGTGGCGTGTGCGGGCAAAGGCTGGTTGGGGGGGAGTAAAAGTGCATTTACTACCTACCAGGCACTGAAACGCATTTATTAAATGCATTAACGAATGAAGAGATATCAACACTGCCATTGCCTCTTCAAACTGAGTTGACAAAACATTTCAATGATCATTTGATGAGTGGTTGGAAAGAGCAGAAAAAATAGATTTTTGTAGGAATTGCTCACTAATCTGACCTTTTCAGTAGTTAGAGTAGAGCCTGACAGATTTTTGATGGACATGCTTTATGTTATTGTCATCCCAGTTTTAAGCACACAAACATATCAAAACACCCTTTTCCACATTTTGGAGAGCTCAATAGCCACTCTAAAACTCATCAATCATGATCAATCATTCACTGTAAAATCAAGGGAAAAAAGTTAATTTCAAAAATAAGGATAATATCAAGGGGCATGATGGCATGCTATTATAAATACAATAAAAGACCAATATCAAAATTGTTGTTTTGATTCAAAAAAATACTACACACTGTAAAATGACCCTTTGATGACCTCAAATGACCTTTACTGACATGATAAATTGAATTAAAGATAATATATTATTGGTCATTAATGAAAAATATTTGCATTTTTAGCCTTTCAAAACCACTGAAGGTCATAAAATAGTAGATTTAGAAAAATATTTTGCCTCTCAAAACCTCCAAAGGCTGTTTAGATGATAAGGTGTAACACTTTTTTATGTCATGGCCCTGATAGTGTTGGAAAACATGGATTCTGAGAATTGCTGGAATCCGCCTATGCCACTCAATATTTGATTGCTTTTTAGAAAATTATTTAAATGCATTAATTTAGCATTTCCCTTAGAAATTTTTTGTTTTTCATACGTACGACTCTCTCTCTCTCCTCTAGGTAAGTATTACGCCCTAATCTCCAGGAGTACTACTACTACTAAAACTACCTAGTAGGTACAATACCATACCTACGCATAACAAACGTTCTTGAAGATAGAAGGGCGAGTCGGAGGACGTCGGACGTTGGAGGCTATGCTACTATTACCTAAGTACTTATGTACAATACCATAAGTACAATGTATAGTACAATCTGAGTTCTGAGTGGCGAGCGGACCTCAACCGCCACGTCTCACATTGTTAATCGATAGTGTACATAGTCTAATAATTCAAAACAACTACCATGAAGCTCTTCTCTGTTCTCTCCATGGCGGCGATCGGGTCTGTTGCCGCTTTCGCCCCGGCATCTGTAAATGTCAACCGGGCCTCAGTTGCTCCCGTAAATATGGCTGCAGCCGAAGGCGAATTCTACATTGACCAGGATCGCAGGAATCTCATGAACTTGATCCTCGTTGGTTCTGCTGCAGTAACTGTTGGAGGACTCGCTGTTCCTTACATCGCTTTCTTCGTCCCACCGGGCGCTGGTGGTGGAAGTGGGGGAACTCCTGCCAAGGACGCCCTTGGTAACGAAATTTTTGCGAAGGACTATTTGGCTTCTAAGGCAGCTGGCGACCACTCTCTTGCTCAAGGTCTAAAGGGTGACGCCACGTACCTTATTGTAAAGGACGACGGCACACTTGAGACTTACGGCCTTAATGCTGGTGAGTCGTTTCCTTCTTTCAAGACTTGATTGAAAAGAGAATTTAAGGAATTCTCTCTTTGAATACCTTGCTAAACTGCTGAATTCCCTTGCACTTTTTCGCCAAATAGTGTGCACACATCTTGGATGTGTTGTGCCCTGGTCCGCCGCCAACAACAAATTTATGTGCCCATGCCACGGGTCTCAAGTAAGTGATAATTCTTGAAGAAGCCTTTATTTTTGTAACATTTCTAACGTATCTACTCATTGATGACAATATTTCAGTACGCACCAACCGGAGCTGTTGTCCGCGGCCCAGCCCCACTCCCGCTTGCTCTTGCTCACCTTGATGTTGATGAATCCGGAAAGATTTTGTTTAGCCCTTGGACCGAGACAGATTTCCGTACCGATGGAAAGCCCTGGTGGACATAAATGCTTTTCTGAGTAAAATTGTTTACTTTGTTGCGCACTGATGAATGGCGAAGAAGTCCAACTGGAGGAGAATAGTCATGCTTAACAAGAGCTTCTTGTCGACAGAATGGTTACTTTTGAAATAATATATTGCTAATCAAATTTTCCATATTTCTTCGTTGAGTCGTTGTTATCGTTTGGTTTCTGGCTCTCGCTGCTTCGACAGGAAAGGAGAGTGCCTTACGTAAATAATGTAGAATTGCTTTTACCAACAACCAAACAAGCAAAGCTCTCCCGACTTTCTTGTTGGATCCTCGCTGGGCTCAGAGCAAACATCTTTAGTTAGCTCCATTTATGCTTTTTTACTTTCATCAGACGTGTGAAAGAGGATCACATTCTGAACGAGACAGGTTTTTGGAATACAGCTATCAGCATGGCTGCCACTTGCCACCGTCGGAAACATGTTTCCTGATCTTGAAGCGATGTCATGAAAACAGCTCATTATTTGGTTATGCTTTTACATACGAAATTTAACTTCCTTTCAATCAGCTCATGGATCGTTGTGTTCACTGTCTAAAATTTACCAGCAAGAAGAAAAACATCACATTTAACAATTCTTTTTTCAACAAGAACAAGTTCTCCATGGTCCCAGCTCAAAAGAGAAATAATCATGCAGTGGTCCTTTTGACAGGATTAATATTTTTGACCCCAACAACCTTTGGAAAAACCGAGCACAATTATTTTGAATTGATCAGATTCTAAATGTGTGTGAACCGTACTTTAACCCTGACATAATGTCTCTGGGGTTGTTACCAACAGAAATTGTTGAATTACGATTACAATAGTTTTGTCTAGTCAAAACACCTTGGTTTTCTCATCGTCCATGCCAAATTTCTTCTCGTGGCTTTTGCATCTAAAAAATCCCAATTCTTTTTCTAGGTTATCAACTTACTATTCCACACACAAAAAATATAACAACAAATTTTGATTTGTTCAAGTTTTTCATGTTAAAAACACACACCGTAATTCAACTCAAACAACCAGAACCTACATTAGTACACTTCATTCCTTATCACCTTGTATGTCATCATTTGTCTTGCTTTCATTTCTTGATGACTTATTCCTTAATGGGCACATAATCATCATTTCAAAGATTTGAGTATGCTTTTTATGATGTAGCTCATCTAAAGGTTCATTTGAGATTAACAATTGGCCCAACTGCATTGAATGAATCCCCACTTAGATCATTTTTCAATTGCATGTCTAGATAGTTGTTTTCAAGCATTATTCCAGTTTATACAAAAATTGTTCCATTTTTTTTTAAATTTTAGATTTCCATCCAAAAAATGACTGGATGTAGTGCTAGAGTCAGTTGTATGGTACCTTATGGCATTTTACTAGCATCATGTAGTGAGCTACAATACTTGACTTATCACATATATAGGACAACCACATAAGTAGTAGAGCATTTTTGGTATGTTACAAAAAAAGCCAATGATCATGACTTTTTTAGGTTTGCTTCACCTAATAATAAAAATAGTAGTTATCTAGACCATGATATTTTTTGTTTCAATGAATCCATACTAAACCCTTAGGACAGTACATCAGACTTAAAATACCAATATCATAGAAAGTGCTCCAGATGCAAGAAATCATTGATTTGACACAGCAGCTACAATCTTTCAAATTTATGAGGATAACTTTTATCCCTCCTGGGTTGTTTGCAATAAGCTTTGTTGTGATGGGTTTTAAAAATAAATTAATAGCCAGTCATCAGCCAAAAGGAGGCACCTAAATTGCCAGGGGAGGTGGGTGGGTGGGTGGTGGGCGTGTAATAACCATTCTTGTTATGCCCTGATAATTCTGGTTAGATGGCCCACATGCATAAGCAATCCCCTTCTAGGCCTCCTAATACAGTGGAGCATACGGGGAGGGACCCATTAGCAACCCAAAGCCAAAATCCAGATACTAGCAAACCAGGTACTAAGGAAGTGAAATAAATAATTAATTCAAGATTTGCAAAATTCTTACACTTTTTTCAGGGAATCCCTCATTTTGAAATACCCACAGTGCATGGGGCATTTGGAGGAAAAAATTGAAGAAAATTCAAATGCAATTTTTGAGCAACCTTTCCAATTTTCAAATGTCAAATTCTCTAAAAAAATAATGATCCACAAGCAAACTGAATTTTAAATTGCAATTTTAAATTCGAATGGTGCATGTGAGTGTCATGAAAAATTAAAATTCTCATCTGCATGCTGACATCTGATGACTGACAACTGACGACTGAGCGTTCAGGCAAACAAAATAAATACCTAAGTAACATTGAACATCCACAACCCAAACAAACAAAAATGAAACAACAACACCACAACAACAAAACCAAATGAAACCATGATGACAGCCAACATTGCCAGTAATGCTGGAAATTTTGACACTGTCAATAATTCTGACATTGCCAGAAATGCCAACAATGAAGAAAATGTCAACCCTTGCTCATCCACACACACCAAAAAAATGCACATTTCAAATGACAATTTCCGCTCGGCCATCACTAATCACCTGCCAGCAACTTTGAATATTTCAGCACAGACGCCATCAACACCAATCAAACTTTGCCAATACCCCCCCCCACTCAATCCAACATATCCTGTCATTACCTCCACTCAAAATGAACAAGGGGAAGCCAAAATCTACCAGCACCATCAAAACCACACAAAATCCTGCAAATGATGACAAGGAATTGGCTCCTGATACAAAATCTGCATTATTGGATGGTTGCATTGAGTTTCAAGTTTTTACTGGCCCCCATCAAATCCAACCATACTCAGGTTATCTCCTACAACCCTGAAGATATTCCTTTTGATGGCAACAACAAGGGCATCGCCAATGCAGACCCTGGTTCCGGGCTTCAATTTTATCATATCTCTGGTGGAAAGAAACTGCAACAGACAAGCTTGGGAACAAGGACGGTGAAGCTGACATTGACTCCCTGCTTATTCCAAAGAGCGTGGAGGGTGATTCAACATCACCATTCAATCTCGCAGTTGACCCAACAGCCGAATCCAGTCCATCAGTCCATACCACCAAGAGAAAATGAATCAAATTGAGGATACAAAGGAGTAACTCCATCAATATGCTGGACTTCACAATAACCGTAACAACCATTTCAATAAGAACCGCAGCAGCAATTTGGAACAAGATCTGCATCACTTGGATTAATTGGAAAAATCCTACAAACAATGAATGAATCAACTTGCCTGAGATAGTTATTCCAGTACAGTGAGAACAATCAGCATGGAGGTTACTTTGCAAGTGAACAATTTGACCCTGGAGAGTATGGCATTAAATTCTCATTGTGAGGAGTGCAAGTAGTGTGGTGGGTATGACTACAATGGGAGAAATTGGATTATGTAGGGGTACAACAATGGGTGCAAAGGCAGGCATACCATTCACAACAGATTCAATCAATAGGACCACAATTTGAATAAATCCATGGTTCCCATGAGCTCTCAACTGCCCAACATTGCCAACAAGATTGAATCCATGAAGAGATTTCTACAACAACTGTTCATGGATGAACAGGCAAATAATGTGGAGGATGATTTGAATCAAAGTGGGTATGGAAGTGGTTATGAGAGTTACATGCAACAATTTGGATAGTTTGGATGAAGTTTGTGATAATTTATGCTATTAATTACATAATAGTATTACATTTATTACATCCAACTCTCCCATTGTCAATTACAATTAATCTATTTTGCTTGACTAAATTTGAAGAATACATCCCAATAAAATAATTTCATTGCTACTATGTCTTGAATGATGAAAATCACTGTCATTGTGAATGTAGCATTTTCATTTAGGAGTATGGGGCTCATTACATATCTAATATGAAATTTCATAAAATAAGCCCCAAAAACTATCCATGGTGGGATCATTGCCAAATACTTACTCTAATACAAAACTTACATTAAACAACAAAGAAAAATATTATTTTGTAATTTATGTTGTATACTTTTAGTACCAGTATAAAACTATTTATTTGACTAAAATAAAGTAGATCTTTAACAGCAATATCTAGGCACCATATCAATTTCAGGCCAAAGGAGAAACAATAATAACTTGAGCAGGACCTGTAGAATGGACATGTCTTATGTGGATCACATTTCATCCACTAATATATCTCTATTGCCCAAAACAAAAGCACAATTTTCAATAATAAGGTATATAAATAGTAGCTGACAAAGATATGGTACAAAATCCACAGAAGGCCTACATAAAAAGAAATGAGTAGATCTTTAAAAAAGAATGCTGGTCTGAATTGCATGTAAAACCACGTTAATCAAGCAAATAAATGGTCAAAATCAGTTATCCAGAACGAGAAGCATCTCACGTAGAATATACCAGAAATATACCTGGGAATATACCTAAATGATTTACTTGTTTTTTTGTGGGATGAAAAATTCCACAAACCCATTTCTGACTCAAAATACGTGCAATTCTCCAGCAAATTGAGATCTACTTGTTTTTAGGCTTATAAATGGTCCTTGGTTTATAAATAGTTTTATACTTGTATTCATGACTCACAATCAATATACTTCACTTACATACACAAAATAATATGTTTTCCGTTACAAGATACCTTCAATTTAATTGCAATTTTTCAATAATATATTGCATTCCTAAGTTAAAACAACAGTCCCGTGAACAGTTTTTCATTCCTATTTGAAAAACATACTAATATGTCGTAGAAAAAAAGTGGTTCTTTTTTTTTGCAAGAATCTGAGCTCCGTGCCTAATAAACTCCGCGTAAAACTGAACCAAATGTGAGTCATGCGGGACGTTCATCTTTTGGCACTTGCCCAATAATTATATAGATCTATCATTTCAATGATACAATGCCTCATGGACTACTTAATATTTCTAAATTACTTTTCTTTGAATCTCCTCATTTTTGGTTCTTCATGTGTCTGTATAAAATTTATTATGCATACTATTGAGCTCATTTGCAATGACAATACAGCTGGGTTACCAAAATATTCTCTCCCCAACAACTATGTCATCACATATTTCTGATCTCCAAAAGCATTCATTTATATTATCAGCATACAAAATATACTAAAGTTAAAGTACATAATTCTTCCCCTTGAAATCTTCCAAAACAACAATGATGATGTCACCAAATGTATAAACAATGGCTTCTGGAAGGATGTATCCTTCCAGAAGAATTAATCTTTTGAAGCTGAAAGAGCATGCTACCTTAGGACAACCAATACAAATCAATGCATATATGTGTTCAATTCAATGTTTAATTTGAATTCCATATCTTGTTTGGTTGTGTTCTGGATGTATGAGATCCTGGAAAAAGCTTCAAGTGAGCCCCACAAAAAACAGCATTTTTTCAATATTTTTTGTTGATGAGCAAAACAATAAACATTTCACATGAAATACCAAAAAATGATTCCTTTCAAATATCCAGCTCTTCTACCACTGGCCAATCCCCATTATCATGATCATTCACCTGGAACAGTCTACCTCAATAAAACCAATGGATCTTTGGTCACAATCAAAATAGAGGAATTGGTCAGCTAGGACTGTCTCCTCTCCTCCATCTTGGCTACTCTGGTTTTGAATAAGATCATTTCTTCACTCAATGCAAAATTGCAAATTTGGAATGAAGCTAGACAGCTTGAAGGTTGAGTGGGTAATAATGGATTTTGAGGTGAATGTCTCCCAATGACGTACATTGATAGCTGTGGAATGGTGATCTGCTATGACGATCTTCTGTTTTTCCTCACAGAATTGAACAAACTCCCCAAACCTTTGGCTTGCTTCTAAACCCATCCAAGACAAGAATCAGACTGTGGATTTTATTAGATATATATAATATGAATAATGAAGGTTGCAAAAAAATCAGACAAAAATATTAATTTGTTCCCTAGTTATGGTAAAACATTTGTTTCCTAGAGAACACATAGAATTATATTTTTAAAAATTGAGTAGCAAAATAATAGAATACCTAGGTTTTGTTTTATTTTGCAATCTCATGATTTTTTGTCCTGTGGATGTTTTATTTTTGTTTCAATTAAGAAGCAAAAAGTTTAAGGAACAAAATAGAGGATACTGTTTACTCATAAGAAAAATTGCGTAGAAGCATAAAAGTAGAAACTGGTTTAATGACAATCAAGGGTATTTTCTACCTATATCTTTGGTATCATTATAACAGTGCAGCATTGCTCTAGTACAATCAAGAGACACAGAAAAAAGCTTGAAACTTCATCACTGCTATTGATTAAGTTATTTCTGAGGTATGAACACTATATTCTATGCAAAATAGATTCTTTCCTGTTCATGTATGGAAAAGATAGAAATCATGGCAGTTTTAATAGAATATTTTGTGGCTGGAACCCCACTCATTCACATGCATGCTGCAACACAAATGGTATGATAAGTTGACTGATTCTACATGGTTGAATGGATCATTGTGTATAAGTTTAATAGACCATGACTCACCCCCCCCTACCCATCATCTACCTGCATGCTGCCACAAAATGAAACAATATACTAGTACTATCTACATTTCTTAAGAGAATCATTTTAGTTAGATTAATTCAATGTTTACCAAATACAGATATCCTAGTGTTTTTGTATGTACATTACTTTTCTATTGTCAGTTTGGAAATCAGACTTCACAGTAACTTGTTGAGCAAAAGAACATAATATCCATTCAGATTTAGTAAACGACCCATACTTATTAGGAAAATTTAAACAGCTTATGTATTTTAATTTTGGCTTCATTGATTTGAGCACTATTATACACACTGGGTCCCATCTTATCCACATACAAATGCATGGTGCCAAACAAATAAAACAGTGTATTGGCTCAGCTCACAAATGTTGCAAACTCAAAACATTTGTAGCATTGAGAATTACATTGAAGTAAATTAGTATTTGCTAAATCATACTTTAAAAATACAATTTCAACATTTAACACCAATCCAAATTATTGTTCCAATAAAAACAATGATGCCAAATGAATTTGATATTACAACAATTAAAACAATAATCAAACCCAATCACTGTTATAGCTACAGTTACAATTTTTAAGTGACTACAGTTTACCATTAAAAATCCAAACCTACAAATGTGATTTTTTAGTTCACAATATTACAAACTCAAAATTTAGAATAAAAAATTTACAGTTCATTATTTAGTACTGTGTACAAATCAATATAAACCAAGCTTGAAGAAAGAAGAAAATCCCATTTGCTATGTTGCAGTTACAATTTACTTTATTTTTGCTTGAATTTCTTTGAAGCTATTTTGATACTAACCTGAGCAGCACTGCATTTTTATCCATCTATATATGTAAGTTGTCATGTTTGATTTTTGTCAGGTAGTGATTCTATGATTTAATGTTTGTCACATCACAATGATTTTACAATGCTGATTGTTTTGACATAATCTGTTTCTGTCATCAATTGCAACAGTCAAACAGTACAAAAATGTTATTCCCATCTCTGACGATTGTTGTATTTTTTATGTTGATGTACTACATTTTGCTGTAAAAATTGAAATAGCCAACATCTGTCTCCTATCAATCCAAATGATAAAGATTGCTTTTACAGCCATTTTGATTATGGCAACCATCAGATGGGAATTTGGGGGGGGGGCAATGCAGCTGATAAAAAAAACAATTTTCCACCATGTATCATTGCCAGGGTGTTAAGTACTCTCTACTTGGTGACAATGGATATGAACCATTGGCCACAAACCTTGAACCACCAGCTCATTGTATTGCTGCCAATCCTTGATTTTTTTTTTTTAAAAAAAAACATCATAATTGACTTGTCACTACTTAGAATCAGAGGTAATTATATAGAATGCTTTTGTTGATTGTTGATTGTTCTTGCTGTTGCAGTGGAAGTTTATTGTTGGACTTACTCTCATGATTGGTGATGTTGATATTGATCAACCTTGATGCTGTCATCATTGCTAACAAAAACAATCCCTTTGTTACTGCCCATCATGATGCTTGTTGGTGCTGTCAAACATGAAAATTGGAGTGGGTAATAAATTAGTAATCACAGTTATCACTGTGCTGATATTGTTCTTTTCAACCTTGGGTTACCACAGTAACCTGCATGTCAGAAGATGTTGATTGCAAACTGACAAACCATTGCCATTAGGTAGGTTTGGCAACACTGGCAGCTTGAGGTTATTTGTGATGGAGCTGTTGTGTTTGTGATGGTGTTGTAGAACTCTTTGGGGTGCTAAAGTTGCAACAGCGGCAAATTTTCTGCTGCTGCCAATAGTGGCATAAGAAAAATGATCCATTTTGTTGTCTTTTGGATGTTCCAGCCACATGAAAAGCTAATATAGAGCCCATGTATTACGTTTCTTAATGAGACACAGCAACTACAAACTAGGGTTTGTGTAGTTTGTGAAGGATTTAGTTTTTATGTTGTTGGTCTACTAGCTACTTCACATTTTTGCATGTAAATTTGCTTTTTTCCCTTGGAGTGGATATTCCATTGTTAGAAATCATTGATGATCATTGTCTTCAAAAAACAAAAAAGCAATGAGAGCTTGGTAGGTGAGATAGAAGAACCTATTTGTTTTTATTGTTTTTCTTCAAATTAGGATCACAGTCACCCCCTATTATAGGGCCAGGCCTAATGAATACATATGTCAGATCTGTCCCTTGCTTTTTTCATTTCAATAAGCCAGGCCTCCAGATATGCCACCACAGGTTTGCACTTTCCACAAAATGAAGCACCATTCTTTCTTCTAGTAGCATCCATCTCATTGTTGTTCCTCATGACCAATAACACATCATCAACAATCATCCAATGTTTTGCTGCATTTCTTCCCAACATCATTTTGAAAGGAACACCAAAAACTTGCTAAGATACCTTAGTATATGTCCTCCAAACAGATTTCTCAAACTGACTTCAATACAGACATGATTTACTAACAATCCAACACCCTTCAAAAGAAACACCTTTGATCAACACAGCCCCATTTGATGTCCTTCTTGAGGAAATTGACGACATCCTTGTTGATCATGAAACTTTCCCTTTCATCTTAGCACTATATCCCATTGTCAGTTGAATGAAACATTTTCATTAACCAAATTCATAAACTTCATCTGAAACTTTTTGGTCCATCCCCATTACATACATGGCTGTGTGGATTCCCTGTTTATCCATATGGCAGACACATCTTCAAAGGAAGATATGTTTCAAAAATAGTTGTTCATACTCAAATCCATGGTGTGCTTCTTGAGCCTCTTTGGGAAGTCATGCTTGTAGTTGATCTCATTATCCTAGCACACATGGCTGGAGATTGATCCCAAGAAGGAGATACCTTTTCTTTCTGGAATCAGACCTGGTGATGTAGTATACCAACACAATCCGTATTCATCTTACGAGAGCACACCTTAATGCTAAAAAAATCCTCATTGATGTCACAATCACCTTGCCAAAGCCCCTTGACATCCTCCAAAAAAGTGTCAGCCCAATTGATTCAACCACATCTGTAAAAGTCAAGTATGGGAAACTTTGCACCCACAACAGAAAAAGAAAATAAGATTAAAACAGAGAGGACATGAACCAACGATTAACTGATGATAGCAAAATTCTGATTGCATTGACCATGAGTCCACTAGGATATTGGAGGCTTTTTGTTTCAGTCCTTCTTGTTTGGTGGAACACCCTGCTGCAGAACAAATATACAAACTTTCCATATTCAACGAATTGTATCATATCATTCTAAAATTGACTGATTTTGCATGGCAACAAAAAAGGAACTAGAACAATGCTTCTTTGGAGGCGTTGAACTCCTGGCTCTTTGGCCATTGTTAGTCTAACTGATGTTCTAAATATTATGAGCTTATCTACATAACTAGTTGTACATTAGGTAGCTACAATGAGCCACGTACTTGCTCCTTGCTCACTGTTTAGGAATGGTTGACTGAGCGTGAGCTCTGACCAGACAGCCTAAACCTATGTGCGTAAGTGTGTGCTCTTGTCCAAGGACTCTGGATGATACCAGAGGTAAGGGAGATTCATGTACTTAGCCTTCTGGTATGTTTTCAACAGGAGATTCCTACACCTCTCCCACTCAATCCAAGCTTTGTCTTGCTGATAAGATGGGCCTTGCAATCACAAAAGCCCTTTCATCATACACCATCAATACCAGAAATGGAACACTGCACAAGCCTTTGGATCCTTTTGATGAAGACTTTATCAATGACCCCTGAACTCAACACACATTCAATTCTCAACCTTCCCCCCAGCTTCTCCTCCACCAGGTTTTGCACCTTATATTTCTTCGTGTCCTTTCCCAGGATGTCTCTATCCCACTCGATCTATTTCCTCCACTTTCATTACAACATGTGTACCTATTTACTCTTTTATGCTTGTAGAATAAATCAGTTACTCTAGAATATTACTGTCTTTCCTAACATTGTACTATTGCAAAAAATCCAACTAAAAATTGGAAGCAAGGCCCTATCACTACTCACTGTACTTAACAGTCCATTGAGAACTAAACATAATTTATTGTCAGTGTTTCATTCATTTTGGTCTCATCCCATTATTCATTAATTCCATTTTGGTGGCAGAGGATTTAACATGCAACAGGTCAATTTCCTCCCGAATGAAGGTTAAAAAAGATCCAATTAGAATGACTTATTTACTCTTTAGCCGGAGCATGTCTCTATGCAAAATGAAGTCAAAGTCAAAGTCAAAAAAGAAGGATGCAAAGAAAAAGGAATAAAGGAAGCAAAAGAACAACAACAACCAAAGCAGTTTTTCTGTCAAGGTTTGCATTTCAGCTGTGGGCAACAATTGAAAATGGATGATGGTCCTATGGTATGACAGGCAATGAGGAGCTGAATGTGTTTGATACTAATGATGACACAACATGGACATTTGGAAAAAGTGTCCCAGCTTTGTTCATCATCAGCGAAATCTGATGCCAACCACTGTCAACTTGAAGAAGACTTGGCCAACAATATTCAGAGTTATTGATGTTGACCCACAGTGCTGCACAGATGAAACAAATGAGGAAGAAATTGAACTCAATCAGCCAAAACTCAGTGCACTGAGGATCACATATAGAGTGCATGAAGGCTGATAGTGGTGCTTTCACAAACAGAAATTATTCTCACCTGGACTCAGCTACAATGACAATGATGGGATGTGTCGTGCAGATTACAAATTAATATCTCTTGTGCATTGCAGGCCCAGAGCAAAAATGGCAAGAATTCAGAGACAAATACCCACTGATGTCATTCTGCCTTTTATTACCTTGTAACCCTAATGCAGAAGTCAGTGTTCCAAATAACTTTGAATCAGACCTCCTTGCAATTGTCCGTTACAATGTCAGTCAGGGCGTGTGATTTTGGAAACACTGAAGATGCAGAAGACTGGGCATCGTTGTGTGGATTGCAGAATTATAACTCTGCCAATGTCCCATGTGGGATACCAGCAACGACATCATTCAGTCACTTTAACTTCACCACGACCCTCTTAGGTTCGCAAATAAATTGAAGCCCTTACTATTATTATTGCTCTGTTTATACTAGATGATTCTGGAAGTATGAAGGAACACGAGGTTCAAGTTTCTTGCTGCCTTTTCATCAAACAATTGCAATATTTGGTAAATTCCTACAAGAAAGTAGTTAATCAGAAGGAGAACTGGATTCTCCCTTTTCTTACAGAGCTGGTACCAGACAAGTACCAGGAAGATGCGTAATAGCTGCATCCGGCCAAGATGGCTACTGTTTGAATGCAGAAATTTGCTCTAACGCTGGAAAGGTGTTTGTCCTGTGGAAGGAGGGCAACCCCGAGCCTCATTGCCTGATGTACCCGCCTGAAATCCAGTGCTGTGCTCCTCTTCTGGAGGCATGCTTCACAGTGGCGATGGACGAACTGGATTTCGTAGGCCAGTTTCAGATTGTAGTTTCGAAGGGAAGGAATCTGTCGCATTGGAGGAAGGTGATCCTGAGACATCCTGTCAAAAGTATCCAAGCACCATCCAATCCTGGGTAACCGCATGAGCAAATTGAAAACAATCTAGTGAGTCTAATCAAAGCACTAAAAGAAATACATGTGAAATAGTAAAAATATTAAAACAGTACACTATAATACCCACATAGATCATTATTGTTAATTGATAATATTCCCCTGATAAAACAAAATCAAGCTCAAAACTAAACCATGAATCGATCTTTTACTTCCCACCACTACTTCCCTCCTCCCCACCAGCCAATGCCTCCTTGACCGCCGCCGCCTTTAGTTCACTCTGCTCCACCAATCTCTCCACTCGACTCGCCTCACTTGCATTCATTATTCGTGCTTGACGTTCCAAATCCTCGGCGTGGGATGTGGCACTCTCATCTTCCATGATGGCTTGATGAATGAGATCGGCTTCCACTGCATCCATGGTCGATTGAATATCGGCATTCGCTTCATTGTTGACATCGGCTAGAATGGAGGCTTTGGCTTCCAATTCGACAACGTTGGCAATATCTTCTGCTGCAGTCGTTGATGCTGCTGCGGATGATGATGACGAAGCTGCCATTGATGATGACGCTGTTCCTCCCTTCCCTCCACGAAACAACCGTCCCTTCCCTCCGTCATTCCCCCCCCCCCCCTCCCCCTCCCCCCCCCACCCCCCCCCCCCCCCCCCCCCCCCCC
>JALLOT010001502.1:2638-14856 GCA_036939595.1 Thalassiosira livingstoniorum | reverse complement strand
CACTCACATAGGCCTAAGGTCAGTGGTTTTCGAGTAAGCTAAACCGCCTATTATTATTATTATTATGGCCAATGCAGGATGCAGGCCGATGTGAACGAAAATGGCAAATGGCAACGCCATTCCGATTATTTGTCGACAGGCATAATAGGCTGGTTTACGTGAAATGAGTTACACCATGACCACAACGAACAATGCCACCAGCAAATAACGACCACAGCAATGGCACCTCACGAGGGAGGCAGCCCCGTCCATCGCGTCCATCTCGTTCATCTCGACAGTCCCGCCAGTCAGTGGAACGTGCCCCTTCACACCCTCCAGGCAGTTCTGGCCCCAATTCCGGCAGACGACGAATCTCCAAGTGCGATCTGGACCTCGAGTATCGATCCAAATTGGCATCGCTGGCAGCCACGACATCCACGGCAGCCACGTACCACGAACGACGGCGCAGTTCCGCTCATTCCAAGGATGATATGGATGGCTACCTGGAAAAGAAATGGAGCGTGGAATCCCGGGAATCACGACCATCGCGACCATCACGAAAGCCACGAGAATCGCAACCGTCCCGACAGGATGCCAATGATAATTATGATGATGATGATGAGATTCAGGATGGGCATGGTGGGAGGGAGAGGAGTCGGCAGTCGAGGCAGAGGAGCGTAGAACCATCGGGATATGACGATCGAGATGCAGCTTGTAGGGCTCGAAGTCGGACCATCAGTAGGCCAGCCAGGGATGGCAGAACTGGGAGAACTGGGAGGACCGGGAGGACCTCCAGCATGGACGAACCATCCCTCAAAAAGGACTGCAAGGACGGCAATGATCACTCCACCTTCATCCCTGACAAAATCAATCCCAAGAAGAAACCACCGCAAAATTCCAGAAATTCGAGAAATTCGAGAAGTGTTTCCAGAGTGGGAAAGGATCGAACTGCGTACCGAAGTGTGTCACGAGTGAGAAGTCCATCGACTGCTAGAAACAATCCAAAGAAATTATCGAGAACTTATTCCAAGAGTGTCTCGCGCATTGACTCCATGACTCATCGTGAGAGAAGTCCATCTCGAACCCTTCATAGTCGAAGAAATGAACCAAGTGAAAGAAATGGAAGAAGTGAAGGAAAAGAAAAGAATGAAAAAAGTGGAAGGGGCAGCTCCACGAGGCACATGTCTCGCAGCATGTCCCACAGTGTCTCTCGAAGGAGTGTTTCCCGGAGTATCTCACGAAGCAACTTGTATTCTCAGGCTGTGCCTTCCTCCAGTCATCGCAATAGTACTTCGCGTCACGACAGGCATGATGGACATGAAATGCATGATGGGCATGATGGGCATGAGAAACGTGAGAGGCAGTCGCATCGCAAAGACAAAGAGAAGGAAGAAACATCGAAATCAACGCCGAAGACTTCTCAGTCATCTCACAAGGGGCATCGAAAAGAAGCTTCGTGGCAGTCACCTTCCCTTTGGAAAAATGCATCGACTCCCTCTTCCTTGAGCAGAATTGACAAAGCTGATACAAACTTGAAAGAAGAGCAGCTACACGACAAATATTCCAAGCAATCCAAGCAATCCAAGCAATCCCATCAATCAAGACAATCGTCTGCACCAGAGTGCACTCCCAAACAACATTCGTTTTCGGGACGAGGCTCTCTGCATGGTTCTCTGCATGCATCGTCCAGATCGCTAAAGTCATCGTTAAAATCATCGCAACTCAGTTCCGATCGCGCAGACTACGAGAAATCGACGCCCTCACTGGATAGAAAATCAGATAGTGCATCCTCGTCGGAGAAGAAATTGACCACCCATACCAACCGAAGACAAACAACCCAAGCAAGATATACACGACAAACGCGCCGTCTCTCCGATTCCCACCAAGAACTCCTCGCCAGCATCTCCCGACGAGCGGTGAACCTCGCTCATTTGAATCTCGGATCGCGTCGTCGCAGCATGGACATGGTGGGCGGGAGATCGCAGAGTTTCATTTTACGGGAGGAGAGAGATCATGAGGATGAGACTGCGGAGGGCACTACAAATGGAAGCAATAAGAACAATAAAAAGAACATCAAGAGGCAATTGAGCTCGTCCATGATGGACATTGGAAGTAGCAGTCGAAGGAATAGCATGGAAGGGACGAGGAGAGAGAGTTTGACGCATGCGAGGAGAGACAGTCTGCAGAGTGTGCATAGCAAGCAGAGCATGGGTGGCAGTTGGAGGAGACGACGGAGCAGCGTGTGCAGCACTCAGGAAGTGGACTTTGCGAAGTTGGAAGAGTTGTATGCAAAGAGGAACGAGGGCGTGGAGGATGGGGAGAGTGGGAAACGGGAGGGCAAGGATAAGGATCGACTGGATTGTTTGACTTCAATGACGCCAAAATCGCCAAAGACATCATTGCATCGTCCCAAAAATCATCACCACAAGCGGACCTCCTCCAAAAACGATCCTCTGTTTTCATTCACTGTGGATGCGGGTGCGACCAACAAATTGCACCCGGAGTCATCGGACGAGGAGGAGGAAGGAGAGCATGTTCCACTGATGCTCAAGATTGAAACGACGGAGAAGGAGCAGAATTTGAAGGACGGTAAACACCACGCTTCTAACAAAGACCACAGAGATCATAAAGACCACAGAGATGGTAAGGAGCATAAACGAGATCACAAAGAGCATCACAACGACCACAAAGTAGGCAAAGAAAGCAAAAAAACCAAAGATCACACAGATCACGACGAATACAAAGAACGAAAACGTCCACTCACCATCCGCTCCGAAAGTTTCCGAGCCAAAGCCATTCCCTCCTCTCCCAAATCGGACGATGATCTCAAGCCAGATCTTCATTGGAAGAGTATTTCGTTTTGTGACAAGGATATGAAGGCTTGGTTGGAGGCCGAGAGGGAGGCGAAGAAGAAGAAGAAGAAGGGGGATCATCACAATGGTAAAGATCATCATCATAAGAATCATGGTAAGGATCATCATCATCATCATCATGGTAGTAGCCACCCTCCTAAGGATCATCACCATAACCACAGCAACAAGAAACAGAAAGATAAGGATCCCATGGAAGATTCCTCAAAACGTACATCATCGTGCAACAAGGAGAACGAAAAGGGTCAAGGAGATAAAGCACACGCGTCTTCCAAACGACCATCCTCTCCCTCACGAAAGCGCATATCGGCAAGTAGAAAAAAACGAATATCTCTCGCGGCGGGTGTAGTGACAAAACGAAATGAAAGACACGACGAGTCGAATACTAATACCCCCGAGGACGAAGCCAAGGAAAACGAAAAGGGAGAGACGCTCGCGGGGGAGCCGACGTCAGAGACTCATTCTTTGTTGGAGAATAAGGACAAGTCGGTCAGTGCCTCTGCGGCTGTGGCTGTGGAGGATGGCTTGGAATCCAGCAAAAGCAGTGAGTCGGTGTTGAGCAACGATGACGAAGAAGAGAAAGGAAACGATGACGACGACGAAGAAGCCAATCATCGCCATTCGAAAAAGAAATCGAAACGGAAAGGGAGAGCAGGGAGAACAGGGAGAAAAGGGATGATCCGCCGATACTGCTGTCGAAGGTACTTCAAATGCATTTTGTGCAGTGCGTGCATCATCCTTCTCGTCATTGTTGCGGGGGTTTTGTATAAATTCTTGGGTATTAATCCACTCGATCTTTTGGATCAAGACCCCGATGACGAAGAGACGGAAACAGAATCCACAGTTCCAGGACGGGGTAAAACGGGCGCCACGCAAGTGCCAAGCATCGCCCCAACTTCTCCAACCGCCATGCCGTCAACGACCCCCTCGTCTATACCAACTGCCCCCTCCGCCCAGCTTTTGACAGTTGCAATCTTGGTCCAATTGGACGAACACCCCGAAGAGACGAGTTTTTATTTGATGTCGGCGGACAATCGAACTGCGTACGTGTCCTATCCTACGGGAAGTTTGGCGGATCGGCCGGGGGATTCGGTCATGGAGTTGGTGGACGTTCCGTGGAATAGTAATTTGACCTTTGTGATTTCGGATTCGGGTGGGAATGGAATTTGTTGTGATCGGGGCAATGGTGAGATTAGTCGGTTGAAAATTATGAAACATCATGAGTTTTGATCCTCGTGTTGGTTCCAACTTTTTGACTTTTCCTCTTCGAATNGCAAGAGAGGAGGCGAAATCATTGACGGTTTGCGAACGAGATAGGCAATCCTCTTCCCTTGGCGCAGGGTAGCCATAACCATATCCAAAGTCTACGCCACCAATTTTATCTTGACAAGTCTCAATCTCAAGGACGGAACCCGCCAATTCATGCTCGCAGTCGGGAGAGAAAAAATCAAATGATTTAACGCACTTGACCTCGCTCACGCAAACAGTCTGATCTGCAAATGCTGCCGTAATCTGCGGCCATGCCTTGAAGCCATCGCTGCAACTGGCAGTTGCTGCCACGTACTGATTGAAGTGCAACACCCTCGTGTTGGTTCCAACTTTTTGACTTTTCCTCTTCGAATTCATTTTGCAGGTTATTACCGTGTGTATACCGGAGTCGGACACCAGAAACAAATGATTGCCGACGGTGACCGTTTTGGGTCGTCTGAAGCCTACCATTTCATTGCGGGGTCCGACAACTCTGTCGTCCAAATCATGGGCATTGACCCAAATGAATCATGCGATCCCTGTCCCGATGGAGAGGAATGCGGACGATGTGCATGGTGCAATGCCGATCGGGGATTTTTGCCCGATGATATCTTTTCCTATCAGTGTCACACGGAACTGATTTCCATTCCAAAACGGTGCTTCATTGGAAACAAGAGGGTGTTGCACTTCAATCAGTATGTGGCAGGAACTGCCGGCTGTACAAATGGGTTCAAGGCTTGGCCTGAGATTACTGCAGCATTTGCAGATCAGACTGTTTGCGTGAGCGAGGTCAAGTGCGTAAAATCATTTGATTTTATTTCCCCTGACTGTGAGAATGAATTGGCGGGCTCGGTCCTTAAACTTGAGACTTGCCAAGATAAAATTGGCGGTATAGACTTTGGATATGGATATGGTTACCCTGCGCCAAGGGAAAACGATTGCCTATCTCGTTCGCAAACCGTCAATGATTTCGCCTCCTCTCTTGCTCAGCGGTGCTGCGTTGACGGGGTTGCATTCTGTACTAATCTTCGAGGAAATGGTGCTGATAGCAGTATTGATATTACTGAAGAAATGATAACGACCATTGCACCCACAACAACTGTGGTGCCTCCTACAGTATCCCCCACTACATCCCAAGCACCCACCTGGGACGGATACCCTCTTACTGTTGCCATTCAATTAGATGCCTGGCCTGAAGAAACTGGTTGGAAGATTACGTCGCAAGACGATGGTATAACATTCATACAACGCCCCCAAGGATACTACAAAGAACCCTCCAAATTAATCGTACAAAAATTTCAGATCCCAGAGGGTACAAATGCAACGTTCACTGTAACAGATTCGGGAGAGGACGGAATTCAAGAAGGATACTTTCAAATTTATGCTAATAATGGGCTTTTACTTTTGGACGAATCAGGAACTTTTTTAAGTTCCAAGTCTGTGAATTTTACCGTTGGAGATCCACAAACATTATCTCCCACGTCATCGGCGGCTCCTTCCACGTCACCGGCCCCTTCATCTGTAGACTTTCCTGTTACAATTGAGGTTCAATTTGACCAATGGTCATCCGAGACTGGATTCTCCATCAGTTCTGAAGATGGCACCACTTACTTTGACCGCCCTGCAGGAAGTTACGAAAAACCCAACAAGTTGGTTGTCGAGACTGTGAATCTTCCCCGAGACGTGACACTGAGTCTTAATTTTGACGACAAATCCGGCGATGGTACGTTCTTTATTATTTTATCACCGTTTAGTCCTCATACTCGAGTTTTTTATTGACGCCATGGTTTTTTTTGTGCCTTTTTAATTTCCAAGGTTTCTGCTGTCTCTACGGCGACGGATATTATCGTATTTACGCAGGAGAAAATAACGAAGATGAGTCGGCAATCATAGTATCGGGATCCGGAGAATTTGGTGCTAGTCTCTCCGTCTCTTTTGTCGCCGAGTACCCGAGTTTCGTTGACGGAATGTTTAATTCTACCTTTCTTTCGACTGTCAATGCCACTGCTATTCCAACATCCGAAGATGACATCCCAAATGGCCATGGAGTGGAAATGACGTTCATGATCAAGTTTGACAAAGTAAGTTAAATCAGAGCACAGATTGGATTCGCGTTTTCCTGTAGCAAGAGATTTTCTCCAAAGGAACTTATCATTGTCTTCCTGTAAATGTGAAGTATCCTGCCAAAACAGGGCTGTTCATTGACTCGGTTGATGGTTCAATAAACTATGTCAGTCGTCCAATTGGCTATTATGAAGGACATTCGTCGGGAGAGACTTTGGAGACAATCTACCTGCCAAGTGGAATGGAAATTAAGTTCAAAATTGTTGATCTTATGGGCGATGGGATTTGTTGTTGGGCAGGCTCTGGTATGATACATTGTGACATGTAGCTATTGAGTACTATTTGTTTGTTATTTGTACCTCAAATATTTATGCGCCACTATTTCAGGCTTTTATTCCCTCCATTATGGGACTGATATTGAGGATGAAACAAAGTTGGTGTTCAGTGGCGATGGAGAGTTTGGACTCGAAAGAGATCATGTTTTCACCGTTGGCCAATCCTCAAAACCAAGCGCTGCCGGCCCTCCCAAGTCTTCTGCTGTCTCGAGTGGGTCGAGCAAAGGAAATGAAAATTCATACGATGCAGCATCTCGTTCTTTTCGTCACTTGCGCGGTTCAATCACAAACATGAATGCAGAAATTCAGCGGATTTGATGTTCATTTTTCATGACAACAATATTCATTACAATACTCTATCAGAATGCTACGATATTCAATGTCTCGACATTTTCGTTAAGTACTCATAACTCATGTTAAAATAATAGCTGTATAATAGTGAAATGCAATGGTATTCTTCATCGGGGTTTATCTACACTTATTAATGTTGCAATCTTCGCCGAATCCGATGTCTAGCCGATTGTCGTACAATCTGAGCTGAAGTTGATGATTTAACGGTTGAACTTGTCTAGCCAATAGTTCTTGTTTTGGTTAATTTTCTAAGATGTTATGTNGAACTCCGACTTTTCTTCTCCTCCAGGGGAGGCGGCTCGTTGGGCGGCATGTTTGTTCTAATGATGGCGCGGCGATGGTTGGCACCCTTCTGCCATAGAAATTCCTAGCGTGTTTAGGTTTAATATCGATGGTCCTAATGTGTACTACTGCAGTGCGGAGCGAGTATAGGATTCTGATAGATAGAAACTCGCGGCTATGCCTAGTCGCGTCATGTCTGATGGCCTTCGCCAGGGTTCACGGCATGGAAGGTGTCATTGGCGCCATTGTCATAAGTAATTATAATTGACAGTTGTAGCAGTGCGCTTAAAATATTAACTTTCTACCTTATTGTAAGAAGTATGTACAATACCATAGTAATTATCATACCTGATAGTATAGTACTAAGTACTAATTTTTAAACACAGCAACTGCAACAGGTAGAAAATAATGTATGTTGTACATATGGTATGTAGGTACTATATGGTACCATAAAGACAAGTAGGCATGAAGCGCGCCCAAATTCAAAATCTTAAAATGGCAAGATCTTAAAATACTAACAAAATCAAACCACTGTCAAACCACTGTCAAACCACTGTCAAACCACTGTCAAACCACTGTCAAAAAACAGTGGTTGTGTTTAAAATTGTCGACCTTTTCGGTGATGGCATTTGTTGCTGGGCTGGCTCAGGTAAGATTACATCTTCCAATTTCTGTTTTCTAAATTTTTTTATCCCTCATTTGAGCTTGGTGGAAATCATTGTTCAATAAATAGGCTTCTATTCGCTCCATTTTGGAACTGATGTTGAGGATGATGAACAGCTGGTTTTTGTTGGTGATGGAGAATTTGGACTCGAGAGGGAACATATTTTCAATACCAGTTCATATTCTTTGACATTAAGTTCAACCTCTTCTAGTTTGCCAGCAGATTCTACTCCCCCTGCGACCACATTTGCTACCACGACCACTGCCAATTCCTTCAATGCTACGACTACATCTTCTTCAATAGCCACCCCTAATGCTTCTTCAACAAATACATCTGTATCTACCTCCATAACTTCATTCACCACTAAAGCTACTACCATCCCACTTATCGATCGCACCACAAATAACTACACTATTACAGTAAACTTTCATTTGAATGACAACACATTTCAAGTAGGATGGTGGATCATCTGACGCAACGGATTCAATCGTCATTGATCGCAGTTCATCTCACTATTCAGGGAATCAAAATATGAAACTTTCAGAATCAATTACAATTCCAAGTGGAAACTACACGTTTTACATTAATGGTACACATGCCAAGGGCTTCTGTTGCCAGTACTCGATTCAATATGAGTCTACACTACTTGTTTACGGTGAAGGAATGTTCGAAACCATCATAAGCGAATCTTTTTTTGTTGGTAATTTTACCTCGACAACGACCAGTCAGAGTATAACCACTGCCTCAAATATTTCAAATACAGAGAGGGACATTTTACTCATTTCAACGCCCGCGTCATCTCGAAACCTGCGTGGATCTCTCACGAAAGTTTGGCGGGCAACACAATGACGTACAATATTTCATTTCATTCCATTTATTGTTTTTTTACAGATGATTTCATTTTTCAGTTTTTTATTTATTAAAATCAAATTCACTTCATTAAAAACCCTTTGTTTACCTGTTTACGGACTTCGTTGCTGATCTTTGAATTTCTTAGTAGGACTAGTAAACAATCTCCTATACCCTTAGGCAAACATCCCAAGGAAACTTCGATCCAAAAGTTGTGTTATGGAGGAATTTTCTCCCTCCTTATTGATTAGAAATTTGATTTCACCAGAACCTCACAAAGTGATAAGTCACAGACATTTTGTTCACATTCTAACGAAATTGCATTGCAGCTTCGTGGCAATCCATTCAGCTCCAAATTCATTCAAGTCCACCATCTTAGTGAAAGTTGTGCTCACAATTAGTTGATACAAATAATTCTCCAAAACTTTCCATTTGACTAGCAATAGTTTATGTATAAAATGAACATACAGCTACACATTTCTCAATTCGCTCCTTTTGTTTGAGGCTCTTCTGCTCTTACATGTTTGTTCCCTTGAGCAAATTTCCTTTCACTCCACTGTTCTTTTTTTGAAGCACCCCATTATTGAGATATTTTCACCATGGCATGACTCCACTCTTCAGTCTTTTATTCAGTCACATATAAATGTTTCAAATGTTTTAAAATTGATTCACAAAACATTTTATTTTTAAATCTATCAGTAATAAATACATTGTATTAGAGACCTAAGTGGAGAAAAAGTTGGCATTTATTTTCAACCCATGTGAAAACTTGAAAAATTGTATAAAAATCAATCTTTGATTTTGTTATTGTTAGCAAAAGCTACACAAAGAATCAAATGAACGTCGAGTGATGATGTTGCAGTCACGTCTAGCTACACGTCGGGTTGTACGCCAACAACGAGTGAGGTACTCTCCTGTTGGTCGTCCAGCAAATAGTTCTAATAGAGTGTTTGATGGTGGTGTCTCATATCCTTCTTCAGAAAGTACAGCGGAGGGATTTAAGGATCGGCATGCATTCAACTGGCAATCTCTACTGTAGGAATAACATTTATGGGAGTTAATCCATGTTCAGGATTAATTCCCTACTTTTTTGTAGACAATTGATTTATGGCCCTGGCTTGCCTGGCTGTTGCTGTGCAACTTGTGCAATAGAAAGACAAAAGTTTATATCTGCTTTAGTTTTATACCAGGTAATTTATTAAGATGAATGTTGAATTTCAAGGACCCAATTCTGCCAGATCATCAGATCATCATACCTAAGAGCACAAAAATCAAGAACTAAATTGAGTTTATGAAAATGGAAAGAACAAAACAAATATTATTAATCAAAGGAGATAAAAACTTTTGTTCTTTCAATAACAAAAGACTTTCTTATGTTGATGCCCAGATAAATACATGTCAGCTAATAGAAAAGTCCCAAGCTCTTATGCGGGAAAGCAGGAGACATCTTGAAGAAGTAGTGGAGCAATAGATGATTTTTTGTCTCGGGATAAAGGTAAATTATGCTGAACATAATCTTCTGCAAAGAATATTAGTTTTCTATTTCGCCATATGAAACATTCAAAAATTAAAATTTGCCAGTAGCTTTCTTCTTTTAAGGATACAGCATTTTCCTCACCAATAAACCTTAAAATCACCAACATGGGTGCCAAAATTCTCTAATAGGTTGAAGGAGTTTAGTGGGAACACTTGTGAGTACAAAGTAGCCAATGAAAATCTGTAAAGATATGATAAGATAATAATAGCAAAGGGTTACAAGAAAAAAGTGTTTAGTACTCTCTGATGAGATGGATAAAGCATAAAACACTATCAACTTGTTTCCCAGGAACATACTTCAAATTATTGAAATTTGGAGATTTGGAAATTCTAGGCATTTTTTTGCATCTCCAATTGCAGATTTTTCACTGCCCAAAAAGAATTATTGCAGAAACAAAATTTAGTCACTGGGAGAGTTTCTTCTTTGGCGATGAAAACAATATAATACTCAAAAATAACAGGATTGCTCAGAGGGTGGAAAAAGAAAGGGGGCCGTGGATTATTTTCTGCCTTCTCATATTCTGCCGTTATGGGCGGATTTCTGCAGTGCTCATCAGAATCTGCTATTCTGTGGCGGATTTCTGCAGTGCTTGGCAGAATCTTGTGGAACTAGGTAGGTCTAGTTACGTACCTAAACCTAGGTACCATACCTATTTGTCAAGTACTCTGGAAAGTACAAAATAATAAGTTCTCCTACTAGAGCAGTAAGTATGTAGTATTGTAGTACAACATTTTTCACATACTTGTGATCATATATTTGCAATAGGAGTACGAGTAATATATTAGTATAATGTTATTTCCACTTATACATAGCTACGTACTTACTGTTGGCTCTAGTACATAATACATCCTATTTTGTTGTACCTATTTTGATGCTACTTACTCGTACTCTAGGTTCAGTACATATTGTACTTTACGTATTAGTACTTTTAAAGGCAAAACAATTGGTGATACAGAGTAGAAAACATGGTGAAATGGCGGACAGACAGAAAAAACGACAGGAAAAATGGCAGAGCGGTGGAACAGTGGACATGCCAAAAACACAGCAGAAAACATGGCAGAAAAAAATCCACAAGGCAGATTTTTTTCTGCTGTCTGAGCAATAATGTTATTTTTTAGAAATATACTGTTTTAATTGCAAAAAGAAGAAACTTTTTTGAGGACTAAAATTTGTTTCTTAAATATTTCTTTTGGGTGATAAAAAAATTGCTATGGGAGATGCAAAATTTTGCTGATGATTGCCAAATTGCAAAATTTTAATAATTCCAGGTATGTTCCAGCATCATTCCTTGTGTTTCTCATGCCAAAGAACTTGACAATAAACCACTTACTGAATCAACTGCAATAAGTTTAGAGTATCACATTCATAAGGACACAGCTAGAAACCCATTGATATTAACTGCACACTATAAATAATAGAATTAGATCTAAAACCCATCAAGATAAGATACAAGAACATAGACAGATAGAGTACATATGATTCATTTGGATAGAAGTAGCCATATGATCTCAACAGTATAGTAGTAGCAGATGTATGACAGGGTACTACATGGGTACTGACAATGGTGAACAGAGATTTGTTGTGTTAGCTATTTGTCAACAGGGGATCTGCTAGAAGTAATATTGGAAGGACATCAGAGAAAGCATGTCAAATAGCTTGTCTGACTTTTTCAGATATAATATCTTAGCATGTTAGGAGTATACTTTTGCTAGGGTACAAGGCCCACATATCTGAGAGTCTAAAGATTGTAAAGATGACTGAAATGTTCTGAGAGCTTGTTTGGACGTTTGTTTAGAGTAGATTTGCAAAGTTCAGATTTAATGTAATTCCCACCAAATTACCAGTGTAATTGAAAACATAATCACAAGAACACTACCACTCATATCTCAAACAAAAAAATATTGGGTGACTTCTAAAAAAAAATCAGTTTTGGATGTATTTGTTTGAAGTTCTCAAAGTATGAAAAATGCAACTCAACATTGAAAATGAATTTTCAACAGTTTCCATCACTATTCTCCTAACTCCAATCCATGAAACAT
>JALLOT010001501.1:0-14850 GCA_036939595.1 Thalassiosira livingstoniorum | reverse complement strand
AATTCGCCAAATTGTTTAAAAAAAGTCAAAAATTAAGCGATTTTCGCAGTCTTCCTGTTCTCTGTTCCTCACAACAGACGACAGATGGATTCGCCCACCGTCCACGCACTGTTCAGGCAGGCTGGCTGGGCACGCCGTCAGCTAGCAGTGCAGTCTTGAGTCAGTTTGGATCTTGGTTGATTCTTGCTTCACCCCATGCACATGAACTAACAGTTGCTGTAAAAATACAACATAGGAAAACAATATCTATTTCAAGACAGAAGTTATTACTATTCCTATGCAGGGAAGACAATGATTTCCTCCTACCTTTCCTGCCCAGTGGAAAATTAAAACAATCTACACAAAAATACACCAATTTTAAGTAGAGTATGTTGAAAATATAGCAATTCCTTTTGTCCCAAATTTGGAACTAATGTCCCATCTTTTTTCTACTACTTGATACTTGAAATCAATACAACATTTTCTACATACTCTCAAAATGTACCTACTTTAATTTGAAGCTGATTTGAAATACAATTTGAAAATAATTATTTTGTGATGCAACCTGAATTTGACCTGAACCCAAGAAAACTGTAATGATTTGAAATTTGAAGCTGGCCTTCACAAAGAACAAATTACACAATCTGCATAACATTTTGCCTACACCATGGTGTCCGATTCCAGTGCCTTGGTTTGGGTACCTAAAGTCATTCTATTGCTTATTATCTTGTCAACAATGGCAAACTGCTATAACTACCAAGATCAGTGGTACTATTAGATGCAATACGAGAATAATACTAACTTAGAATCAACTTACAATAAGACAAATGCAGCTCTAAATCCATAATCATATTCGCATTCAAAAACACTGGCACCATTGCAGCAACCAAACTCTGCTGCTCCATTCACCTTCAGTTCCCACTACAACATTTCCTTGCATTCATTCATGCAGACACAACATTCAATCGTCACACCCCACTTCCATTCACCTTTGACGGACATTACAAATCATTTGAATGATTCAATTGAATCTGCAAAAAGGTCAGCCTCCACTCAACCTGCAAATTCCAATCAGCAGAAGCTTGGATGCAAAGACACAGCAGCTAAACCTCAATATCAAGCAAACCTCATTCTACTTGCCAATTCAGTATTTCAGCAATTTAAAAGTGTCAAGAACAAAGGTATGCAATAGCAATGGCTTGCCAAGCTACCAAAAGTTGTTAGATTGATTGATAAGGATTGATAAAAAGCTCAAAACATTGGAAAGTCAAAGGCATGTATAATTGAAGAGAGCAGAAGCATTAGCAGTTATTTGAGAGATATTTAAAAATAATTATTCCAAGAATGAAAAGAAGGTTTTAACAAGAAAAATTCTTTACCTTTGCTGCTCTTAAGAGCTTGCTGATTCACTTGACTTCACTTCCAGCCCACACATATTGCATGATGGTTCAAAAAAGATGCAACTCATCAAATGAAAGCAGCTGGATGACAACACAAGGTATCAGATCCAGCTGTTGAGGGACACGGTATGCCGAGCACAAGTATGGAGGAAGGATTACAACAAAAAGTATTAGAATTTGTAGCAAAAGAGGTCATGCATGATTATGGGTTCAAGAAAATTATAAGAGTCACTAACTTTAAAAAGTTTGTGGAAGCTGAGGCTTGAAAATTCACTATTGACAGGCGTCAACCCCTGCCCATTTAGATCACAACAAAAGGGAAGCAAAAAGTACACTGACAAAATCAAGAAAAAACATCCCTGCCTCCTGCACAAGCTATACCAAACAGCAGTAAAATCAATTTCTAGTCAGGTCAATTTGGCAAGCATTGCAGGTTCAATGAATCCCATTGCCAAGGCTCAGCACAGTCTTATCTAATCACTATGATGCTCAACCCTTTATTGCTGGTGGAGGGCAAAGGACAACAAAGAAAAACCACCGCTCAAGAACCCACTGCTAACTCCAAAGCACAAGAAGAAAAGAGTAAAATGGGACCATTAAGAGACACGTCAGATAAAAATTAAAGGTGACCAGTTCTAATGTGTTTTTTTAGAGGAAAAAATGGTTCTACACAATCAGCAGAAGACAGAAAAGTAGAGGTAGAGCACTTACCAGCTGCTGAGTGGTGAACTGAAGAAGAAGCCAAAAACCTCAGACCTCTCTTGCCATCAGTCACAGGAACAGAATCAAGAAACACCATTGAAAATCATCTAAGACCAAAAATGAATGTTCTCTACCCTGATTGATTGTTATGTCATTTGTTTTGTTGATTCCAGGTAATGATACTGGGAGTCATTGCCCCCCCCCAGACCATGAGAACAATTTTGATGGGAAGATTTTTCAAGCGCAAGTTAGCAAAATGAAAAAGTATAAAAAAACATTGTACAATCAAAACTTCACAGGAGATAGGCACACTCTCTTTTGTTTTGTCATTCATTTTTTCATTCATGTTCACATTCTGGCTGTTTTGAATTTGATTTGACTTTCTCAAAAGCATAGACAAAAAATTGTATATACAAAATAATAAGTATTATTTATACATACTCAAATTATATATTCTAAAAAAGTTTGTTTCAATTTATGTAGTTTTCATACCAGAGAAGATCTTGCTGGGCAGGAAAGGTACCATTCAATTAAAATACACATTGTTTCATTCAGACCAGAAATGATTGAACAGAAAAAAGGGAACAAAATTGAGAATGAACTTATTGATTTCAAAATAAAATTAAAAATCATTTATTATCAGGACAATCATGTACTTAATTTTTTTAATTTCAATCATAGATAAAAAATGCTAATTAGACCCTTTTGAATTTTAATGTTCCATTTTTTAAGCCTATTGATATTATGATGTAATTGCCTTGCACTCAAGCACTCATACACAAGGTCTTAAAAGTACAATAATACTTAGTATTGTATTGTACCTTGTACTTAGTAAGTACTTACTGGTACTCTAGAGAGGTCCTATCTCATTATTTCCATAATTTTAAGCAGATCATTATGAGGCATACTTTTAAAATGCCTTTGGTACAAGAGAAGTTACACCGTCAAAAAAGAATTAATGCTAATATGAAAAATTGCTAATAAGACTCATCTAAGTGGGACACTTTGCCTTTCCAACCTCCATATTGTCTTCAGCTTAGAAACTGAACACACACCTGCCTAGGTAATGTATACAGTAGTACAATTTTAAAAACTTTTGTTTGTGTACATAGTTTACATAAAAGTATTATGTTTGCCTTATGATAACTTATGTACTAAATTGTATGTGTACAAATACTTTCATCTGTGTGAAATGACTGCTTTATGCCAATCTAAAATACACCATAATAGAAGCCTTCTTGTTACTTCCAATTTTTTGCATTTTTAAATGTGTTTGCACTTTTTGGGAAAACAAGGCTAAATTAAATTTGAAAGCACACTTGAAAAGATGATTATTTTATATCTGCTTTCAAAAAACTGAAATGTGTGTACTGTCCAAATCTGAGCTAAAGGCAGTAATGGTAAACCATTTTGGCCACTTTTTGCCAGCCTATATTTTGAAAATTTAAAGTTTGTAGGAGTTTTTTTGGGTTTTGGGGACAAATTTTGCTAAAAATGATGGTTTGACAATTTTTTATTATTTAATTTTTTTAATTCAAAATTTTAGTCTATGAATTAAAATGTTTTTATGCATAAGTTTCTTGCTTTTTATAGTGATATTGAAAATAAATATATAAAAGTAATCAACCACTAATAGCATGACATGGTCAGATATGTTTCAACTGCAGTAGAGATTGCACTGAATTGATTGAGCCAATTTCCAGAGCTATATCACCACAGGAATATTATCAAACAGCAAAATTTTCTAGGATGGGAAAATCTGACCAACCTAGAACTGGGTTGTGCAATTCTTACCAACCCAGTTCTAGGTTGGTAAGAATTGCACAACCCAGCCAGGTTGGCATAAAAAGTAACTTTCAATAAAAAATAAAAAAGGATATAAACTCTATCATTCTATCAAAGTAAGATTGCATCTGTCCATCAAATCTTATCATTTACCTCTGTCCTATGCAATTACTCTACACTTCAAATCTAACTATGCTCTGACACACACCAATTGCAGCAACCATGGGAATTTTCCCAAAAATTTGAATGATCCTTGAATTATTTTTCAGTTGAATGCAAATTCTTAGTATCGCTGATATATGTAAAAAATTTTCTTACTTCTTCAAAGCAGCACAGCTGTTGGCCATTGGTGCGCATTTCAAATAGTTATAAATATTATTCAAACATCCAAGATTGTTTCAAATGTTGGAAAACCAGCATAAGAATTAAATCCAGCATATATGCTCTTTATGCTGGTTCATTCTGGTCAACACTGGCTCATGCTGGTTCATACTTATTCATATTGGTTCATATAGGTTTATATTGGTTCATGTCAGTTCATGATGGTTCATGCTGGTTTACGCTGGTTTAAACTTGAACATAATTTTAATAATACAATACTGATGAATATTACCTATATAAAATTGATACAATAATAGTTTGTTCCATCCAAGCCAATGAACTTCTTGGTTCAATCTTTTCAAAGGCCTCATTTTTCCACTGGGTATCTGCATGCATTAAGCGAGTTGTGATGAGGGTAAAATGAGACTGGCTGCCACTAAATTCCCCCAGTAGGTAGGCATTTCTTTTTTACTTGTGAATTTGGGGTATTTGGTATATAAAAAAAACATAACTTTCTGCTCTTTTCAATGGTTAAATAAAAACCAGTACCTGGGCAAATGGTGTAGAGTAATAAATTGGATTGAACTATAAGTTAATGATGAGACAACATAACATTGTCACTGAAATGAAAATCATTAGGAAGGTTTGCTTGTTTTTTAATGTCCAACCACCTCCTTGTTGATATCATGAGTAAGAGATGATGTTTTATTCCTGAAGCCAGTTGGTACATGTAGCAAATTGACAATGAATGAAATCTATGTAGGAATTGATAGTGGTAAAAACTTACCATCCAACTGTCCTTTTCCTTCTAAACATTTATTTTATTGATGGAATTAGTAGCACCAGTAGCTCCTACCATCCATCCAACCATCACTTTGCCATCTTCCCATTGAACAAAATGAAGGAATTGTTATGACTGTTAAGAATTTACTGCCCTGCCATTGTTTTGTCACGTTAACAATACCAAAATCAAAGAAGGAATTGGTACATTTCAATAACAAAATCTGGGAGCTTTGCCATACCTCATGAGAAATAACTGATAAAAATAATCAGCCTGGTGGTGAATACTAATCATGTCTCAGTATTTTGATTTTTTCTCTTTTCCCAGACAAGCTTAATTTGGTGGTAGTCAGTCTCAAATAATATTAAGTACCATGCCATAGTACAATAATACCATCATTATCATAACAAATATTATTAAGGTATTGTACTTCAAATCATAATATTATTGGTGTATGTCATGTAGGTTTATAATATGTAGTACTCCTCTTACTTTATCTGATAGATTGTAAGTAGTAAGTAGGTAAGGGGCTCATTCAATTGGTGATATTCTGGATCAAAACCCAATGTTGCTTGACAATCAAATGAATGAGGTTCCCAGTCACTGTACAGCAAATGACAATGTTGTTGCCTGCCATGAACTGAGCCATAATAGAAGAGCCTCATTCAGTTCCATGATTGTTCAGACTGTGGATACGGAAGCGTCAAAATTTCTTTGATGCCATTAGGAAAAATCTGAATTGTAAAACTTCCCCAATTGTCATGGCTTTCACTAAGCTCAATGGACACAACAGATTTGATTGCCACATCAAAACTGTTTTGATTTTTTCTGGATCAAAATAGAAATTCAATTAAAACTCTTGCTGCTTTCTGCATTAAAATCTAAATAAATTTTTAAAAATAGTTAACTTTATCACTTACACAATGTATGGGACCAGCACTTTTTGTTGCATCAATGGACACAGATGTTCTCATTTGTTGCTGACATTTTCATTGTTGTTGTTTGTGTCAGTGGATGGGTGTTCATGTGTTCATCTGCAATTGACTATTTACATTTAATTGAAATCTTTACTGATGACAAAGTGAATGAAAAAATGGATCCATTCAAAATCTTAAAACATCTTTTAAAAAGCAAGTCATAAACATAAGTTGTTGTTGTCATCACAAGTAATTTTATGCAATCAACTCATTTTTACTGGTTTCATAATTATTTTTTCATAGCTTATCAAGCCATGAGTTCAATATTTGTATTTTTAAACTAGCAGTCTCATTTCTGATAATAATTCCTATTTTTACTTTTAAATATAGCATTCTGATTAATGAAAACATTAAGTAAGTCTCTATATTGACATAAAGAAACTACAAATTGGTAGCAAGAAATTTTATTACATCAAAGCCTGTCAAAGTTATGATCATGGAGTAGTCCACATTATTTGGGCAGGTTGCCCCTGACAAACTCATTTTCAGTGAGTTTGGACTCAGCTCAAGAATTGCAAGAGCAATGGTTAGAAGGATATATCAAAGCAAGATAATCATCCAATTAAAGTGATATTTTGAAGTAATGTTTGTATTCTTTGAACATACATTGCTTTTCATTAAAATACACATATCAATCAGTGATTCAATATTATAATGTGAAACTGATTTTAATGAACAGTCACATGTGGTAAAATTAAGCTCATAAATCAAGTGTTCTGGGCTAGGTTGTGGATATATTTAAAAAAATTAATCAATGTTGGGATCCCAGATATTAAAATTAAGATAAAATCTGCACTGACTAAGTCAACCCTGGGAAAAATAGATTCATTTTGTTTTGCAGATGGCTTAATTGTATTTTTAAGAATGCAGATTTTTATTAAGAATAAAAGATAACTATAACTGGAGTAGACAATATCAAATATCAAATGTCAAACATCAAACACTGGGATAAAAATTTTGATTTTATCCAGTAAAATAATAAATGAATGATTTAAATGGTGACTTCAATTAGAAATGTGTTCCAATGCATGACACAGAATGAAGACCTGTTCTCTCCATTGAGTTTTTTATAACCTAGCAAGATATTTTGTCTCCATTCTAGTTTTAGCACTTGTTTACATGTGAATTACGCCAAAGCATGTGAAATTGGTTCCCTCTGGGTTTCCAGACCTGGCAAAACAACCAGGGCTCTCTTTTTATTTGCCAAAAAATGTATGATCGAATGATAAAAGAACAAAAGATGTTGTAGCTGTACATATACTATCAATTCAAAACTGGCTATCAGCCAAAAAGAACCAAAATGAAAATAAATTTTTGATTTTCCTGCGAACTTCACAATATTATTTTGTCAATATAATTCTGCATACATAAGTATTGTTACCATTGCCTTAATACTAATGCATAGAACCTCTTCACAATTCATGGTATTTGATCATATTAAAGTCTTTTGTCTTCGTGTACAAAAAATATTCATGATATCATAATTTTTTTGTCACAGGTACAAACATTGCATGTCCGACAAAGTTTGTAATGTCAATGGTACCAAAAAGTAAAGTTCTAAAACAACAATATAACCAAAACATCCAAGTTTTCTCCATCTCGGTTGGCCCCCTGTGATAGATTACAATGTGTTTTCTTTGTCATTTCCATCTTGTTGTCAGTGCAAAATAAAAACGGGAAAACCAAACCCAGGGACATTGGCTAATGCAATTCATTAAAATCAAATAATGCTTTGAAATTCGTGCCGGAAACCTATGCAATAAGTCCGTAGTAGCTTTCCATTATTATCTGCCGAGGAATGCTGTTAGAGGATTTGCCACATGCTTAAGTACTAATGAAGAGGATCAAAATCTTCTAATTGATCTTTGTTCAAGACAAAAAATCGACCCAGAATTCCGACAGCAAGGGGCCTACGAACATTCATGAATTCAAAAAAAATCTTGAGACTTTTCTTTACAGCCAACCTATGCAGTGAGTAAGCAAAATTGAACTTGCTACAGTATTGAGAAATTACTAGATTTTCAATGGTTGTAGTTTGCTCTTGTTCAAAAGAATGACATTGATTATTCTCTAAATATCTCTATTATTATTTATCCTTTTTGTTGGTCTATTAGTAGCTAAACATATTCACATGAATGTTTCGAACAAGTTGTCTCCCAATCTAAGCTAAAACACAATCATCTGGGTGGATCCAAGTGAGTTCACCACAGCACGCTGCTGAGTCAGTAAATGTTTTGGTGTAGGCTTTCTTGATGCCACCACATGGCGCACCACCAGCAGCATCACAATCTTGAACACATTTCTCCAACGTCCAGTCAATGTAAAACTCAGTCGAACCAACTGGCGCAGCCCCAGTAGATGTGGAAACACATTCGTCTTCAGTGAGCCAGGAGAAAGTGGCACAACATTCCTCCACAGTTGCGTAGAGATCAGCTGCCAAATCTGTGGGATGGCCACCACATGGCACACCACCAGCAGCGTCACAATCTTGGGCGCAACTTTCTGAGTCTCCTACATAGAACAAGTCGGTGAACGTATCAGTGGACATTGCCAAGCAAAGAGCAGGGTCGATGTGTCCATACTTGTCCGCACAGCAGTCAGCTGTGGTATCATAAAGTACCTCCGATGATCCAAGAGGAAGAATTCCACCACATGGAACGCCTCCAGCAGCATCACAATCTTGGACGCATACTCCGTCGCTGGACCCGCCGTACCACTTGTTAGTGCCAACATGGGCCGCAATGCCAATTTGAGACACAGCATCACAAGTGGCAGAATCGGTCCAGCTGAGGCTGCCTTCACAGCATTCCAAAGCTGTGGCATAGAATTTGGTGGGTGCTGGATCCAATGTAGTGATGTCAGCACATGGTGCCGCTCCAACACAGTCATTTACACAGACGAGGTTGGCGTAGTCGGCCACCCACAAAGCGGTTGGAACACTGGTGGTAAGAGAAACGCAGTAGTCGGGATCTACCCAAGGCAATCCTTCCGCACAGCAGGTGGCTTCATCGGCATAGAGAGCGCCTGTGGTTCCATCAGCTCGGGCACAGGTGTATCCGGTAGGACAAGTATCGAGGTCATTGATGCACATGCCGGTGGCAGCATCAGGGAAGAATTTCCCGGTGCCAGTGCTTGTGGGGTCAGACAATGCTGCGCAAAGGTCGGCATCAATGAAGGACAAGTCCTCAGAGCAGCAAGTTGCGGCATCGGCATGAACGACAGTGTTGGAGTCTTCAATGATGCCACCACAAGGCGCACCGCCAGCAGCATCACAATCTTGCAAGCACATTGTGTTCGCGTAGTCAACGTAATATCCCAAAGAACCAGTGTAAGGAACAAGATTCGAGTTTCCAGCGCAAAAGTCAGCAGCCAAGTAAGGCAGCTTTTCGGCGCAGCAAGTGGCCACATCAGCGTGGAGATCCTCTGAAGTAGCAAGTCCTCCACAAGTAGGAGCCGCACTAGGATCACAATCTTGGACACAAGCATCATTCTCGTAGTCGACATACCACAAAAGCGAGCCGGTTGGCACTAGACCGTTGGAAAGATCATCGCATACATCTGGCTTGATGGAAGGAAGCTTGGCCTCGCAGCAAGCCAAAGAAGTGTCGTATACATCAACGGGCAGGGCCTCCATTGCCGTGATGTCAACACACCAGGCATCTCCAGAAGCGCAATCATTAACACATACTTCGTTGGCGTAGTCGACGAACCACTTGGTGGATGGAGTGCCAGTTGTCAAGGCCTCGCAGAGAGCCGGGTTGACCCAAGAAAGGCCTCCAGCGCAACAAGTCGCTGCGTCGTCGTAGAGGGTGCCAGTGGAAGCATCAGCACGGGCACAAGTGTGGCCAGTGGGACAAGTGTCGTGGTCATAAACACACATGCTAGTAGCTGCATCGGCGTAGAATTTGCCAGTTCCAACACCCGCAGGGTCAGACAGCACGGCACAAATGTCGGGATTCACGTAGGAGAGTTGATCGCTGCAGCAAGTTGCAACATCAGCTGAAAGAACTACGCTGGTGTCCAAAATGATGCCACCACATGGTGCTCCACCAGCAGCGTCACAGTCTTGGAGGCACATTGTGTTCACGTGGTCAACGTAGAACAATCCTGAACCTAAATAAGTTCCAGCAGTAGAATCAGCTTCACATTGGCCAGGGACAATTGACGTCAACTTGCCCTCGCAACACTCAAGAGCACTGGCGTAGAGTGTCTCAGTGCCTGATGCAAGGCCACCGCATGTTGCTCCGTCTTCAGGACAATCTTGGACGCAGATGCTGTTTTCGTAGTCCACATACCACTCGCTTGTACCTGTGCATGCTGTGCCTCCTCCAGTTTCGAGACAGTAGCACTCATCAATAATAGTCCAGTCGAAGAAACGCCCACAACAAGCCTCGATGGAGGCCTCGTACATGTTGCTGTTGAGCACCCATGCCGGCTCATTGCCGTCACTTAAGCAAGTTCTGGTTGCATAATCTGCATAAAATACTTGTCCAAGTACACCCTTAGTTTTGACAAGTGTAGCCGAAAGGGCCAGTGCCTGAGAAAGTTTCATGTTGAATGATGTTTGAAGTAATGATTGGTTCCGTTGTTATCTTCGTTTTGTGGGAAGAATTTTCTATGTGTTGATCGTCAGTTTTGTTGGTTTCTCCCAAAAGATTATGAGAGGTTTGTAGCCCTTGTTTAATTTGCAATTTTAATTTTGTGAGATCAAAGGTTGGTAGATTCAGGAATCACTGGCGTTGTAGTGGTGTTGTTACAATAAAAACGAGACAATGCTGTCTTGGGCTATGGTCTGCCATCGTATTTAGCAGTATGTACCACAGCAACCCTCTCCTACGTACTTATATCTCCATTCCAATCTCTATTGTACTTAGGTATTTTTGGGCGAGGGATGGAATGCAATGGAAATGAGTTGGATGCTGTATGCTGTTGGATATTGTAAGTACTATGGTACTTACTATGGTAGTGTACCACCATATGGGGTGTTCTGGATGTTGGATGCAGAAACCAACGGACGGAGAGGTAGATTTTGCAGGCGAGCAGGCGTGAGAGTTGAGTGCCAGGTGAGATAGAAAGAGTCCCTTTCCCTCGTCTTCGGAGTTGATTGTTTATTGCCCACAATTTGATTTAGGGATTTCATTATTATTGCCCACAATTTGATTTAGGGATTTCACTATTATTGCCCACAATTTGATAAAGGGATTTGATTTGACTTTGGCAAGCGAATGACGGAGACTTTCCTCCTTGGCTGGACATTTTTTATTCCGAGAGGATTCCCGGGGCATTTGATTTTTATATGGGCATCTTCAATGAACTTGACTTCAAACTCGTGGTTATTCACTGACAATAGCGATAAAAAATAAATATTAAATCAATATGGTACACAAAATAGATTTTATTTTGAACTGTCTTAATAAATATGTAAATGAAAACTCTTTCTTGGTAGGTATTCACTATGATGGTGTGTTGTTTCAAAATAATATTCTTGGTATTTCATCTTTCACTGCCTTTGTCTCTCTTTCCAGATTCATGATTAAAAATGCAATAAAAAAATTGGATATCAATCAAATTCTATGATAGTTTTTTCATTTCAAGGAAAATAAAGTACTATTTTAACATATTGATGATTGATCCATTTTTTATCTTCCTCTCACGAGAATTAAATCATTTCCCAGCATACACAATAATGTGGATTGAGAAAATATTTGAAAAAAAAACATTTTTGGAATGTCATTTACCTCCTTTAATCTATCAATATATTCTAAAATTAAACTAAGGAAAACAACAACACTTTTTGGATAGTATAAGACAAATTAGTGGATAAATTGTCATCACAATTTCTGATGAAACATTCAATGACAGCCAACTGGATCCAAAATACCATGGGATTTGATTCATTGAGAAGTCTTGCTTATTTTTCATGATGGACATTTTGGTTGAGTTTGGTAAATTCAAAGTCTTTTGATAGTTTTTCAGCTCCCTGATGCTTCTTAATTTAACAATATTTCTTTGAGAGTGAAATTTACTAATAGCCATCAGTTATAATAAATGAATCATTCATTTTCATGTTTGCACTGCATTTTAGTGTGTGCTTGATTCAAGACTTTTGTTTTGTCCAATTAATTGTTTAGATTTTGCTTAAACAATGAGATCAACCTGTCATCAATTAGTTGCTCAGAATGTTATATCTGATTATCTCAAGTTTGATCATCTCCTGTTGCTATCTATCCAATTTTGATCCTTTTATCTATTTCAGCACCAATGAAAATAATTTGTACATTATATATCACAAGATATTTCAATACTCCAATATAAGGTGATTATACAAATAATAATGAACAATATTCTTGTAAGAGGTAATGGAATTTTTTAAGCAAAAAATCAATAATGTGCTCACACATATCATCATCAATGATATCAAGAGATTTATTCCAATAAGTGGAACAAAAATAAGATCATACATCAAGTTTTGAAAACTCTTGCAATCAATGATAGAGAGACTGAGAAGGGTATGTCTTATTTGAAAAACTGAGATAAAACAAGGAGACAGTCTCACCTATGTGTTTGATTCCATGATTTTATTTTGCAATCAGTCTACCATCAGCTCCAATCTATCTCATTGCATATCTTCTTCTCTATGACTCTTTATTCTTTATAATAATTTGAAAATGAATAATGCAAAACTGAGTTTTATCATGAAGAGTTCAAAAGAAAAACAATTCATTTTTGTAGTATCAAGTAATAAACATTGCAAAGAGATTAATACAAACTCCTTTGTAATATCTGGTTTCATTCTCCCTTATCTAAAACCCTTGTCTTCATTGGCATAATAAAGTCTATAGGTTTGAATCATATTCATACAAAAACAAGTTAGACTATTGTTCTGTCATACAAAAATGTACTTACTGTTTCCAATGAAGGCTGGATATGACATTCATTACTTCTGTCTAAATCTTCAGAGCCCCTTGAAATCAGCAAACTCCACTGGATAGCAGTCATTTTCCTAGTAGATATGGTAATTGTATCTAAAATTGAAAAGGAGATAAAACTTGGATGGATGATTAGAAAGGAAACAATATGACAGGTAAAAATTGATACAAGGACAAAAAATGCATCAACCGGCAACATCAACATATAATTTTCACTCAAAAGCTTTGACATGATCAAATCAAGGGCTTGATTTTTCAAAAATTTCTTACCATGACAACCTGCTGATGTTGTTTTGGATAGAAGGGACAGGATGAATGACAAGAAAAAACAGTTGAGATTGTTATTGCTGTGGCAATTTGATGTTGCTATAATCATAAAATTAAAATTTATTATTTTATTAATGTGATTTCCATGTAAAAATGAGAGCTTTAGTAAAAACCTGCGTCAGATCATACATCATTGTCATTAAAATGAACTGAAAAAAGAATTTCTCATGAAATCTTTTGTATGTAGAGAAATTCCTGTCAGAATCCAGTCACATGAAAACAAAAAGCCACTTCAAGTGTGGAAAATTGACAATAATTTTTTTGAGCTTTTCTGGGTGCTTTGCCATATTAGCAAAGAATTCATTGTTTCACTAGACCAAAAACAAATAATTGAAAACACTGTTTTTATGTGGTATTCTTTTGCATCTGCGTTCAGTAGTACATTATTCAAGGTCTTGAATTATTAACACATACAAGAATAAAAAAGGGTAGATTAATGATAGATTTATTGTTTTGGTAACAATTTTTAAATCTGTTTATTCGAAGAGTGTAGTTTTGTTGACATTGTCTCCACAAATTACTTTTAGTATCCTGTGAAAGTATTCTTTCCCATGGTCACTTAGTAGCATTTTCAGCATTAACTAGCTCTGTATTAATTCACTAGTACCAATATACCTCCAAAATTACTTTAAGTAGAATCAATGACCTGTATCCACTGGTAATGGGAATTAAAGAGCACCATTGCAATCCAAGTGAATGGGCATGCTTTTAAACTTTTGAGTCTTTTAATTTTTGTTGGCACACATACCTTGGTAATTTTGAAAATACCAAGGAATTATGATTTTCAATGGTTGGCTTTTGAAAAAGGTATAGGGACTAAGTAATAGCATGATATCACATTTTTTATGGAAGTAAAATGTTCAAGGTCTAATCTATATTTAATGTTAATTTTTGGTGGTTTCATGTATAAAAATTATATTATATTTATGGTATCAGACTCTCATCATTAAAAGCTACCATGAAAGTATCATCAAAAATAAAAGTAACACAAGTGCAAACTTAGAGAACAGTTGTATTTTGTAGATTACTGCAGCCATTAAAACAGGCAATTGATGATGCTTCAATTGTTTTTGAATTATATTGGACTATTTAATTACAGAGGTACTAGTTAAAAGACATCATAGCAATGCTTTGTGCCCATGAGTACAACAAGAGTGGCATAACAAAAACACAAGGTTTTGGTAATATTCCATGGGGTATAGAAATTTCAAGTTAAAGTTATGTGTGATACATAATAATTGTTTATTTCATTTATATAACAAAACTCATTTGGATTTTATCATACCACCCTAATAATTTTAATAATTCTCACAAGATTTACATGAACTTTTTAATTTAATTTCTACACATAAGAATCCCATATTAAACCAAGAGAAATGAAGAAATGATGCTGTATTATTGAAGGCTAATTGTATGGTCAGCCTCTCAGCAATATCTTATTTCACTCAATATTTGAGATATGAGCAAGATGAGCACAGTTTTGAAAATGCTTTGATTAGGGGAGAGAGTTTTTGTTTTGGAGTATTGTTGAAAATATTTTTGATTCATTCAAAATGGAAATTTTGTGATTTCTTACATGCTAATGTTGTGCCTGTTTTTTGGAAGAAAATTTCAATGGTAACAAATTTAACTAATAAACTCAATTTTGC
>JALLOT010001500.1:0-14854 GCA_036939595.1 Thalassiosira livingstoniorum | reverse complement strand
GATCTTACACGGCTGACGCGTGGACTTTGGGGGGGGTATGCCGATTACTAACTAGTAAGGTATACTTTACCTGACTCACCTAGAGAGTATTGTACTCGTACTTGAGGTGTAAAAAATATTTTTTACTAGTACCATAGTACTATATTAGTACAACATATTAAGGTAGTAGTACATGGTATTAGGTATCTTCCCTTACTACAGACAACATAATACTCCTAATATTATTTCTACCATACCGTATGGTAGATGGTTTGGTTCTGTTTATTTGGCTTGGTTCTGTTTGGTTCCAAATTCCTTCCCTTGGTTCCAATCCAACTTTCCCGTGTTCCAACTACTTACAATAATAAACGAACTCTCTCGCTCAACTCTCAAGCAACAGAAGTATTGTACTTACTTAGGTAAGTATTCTACTACCAGTACAATACCTACTACTTAAGTAACCCGTGTTAGTAAGGTGCCTTTATTTTTGCATAAGGTAAGGTATCTCTAGGTAAGGTAGTATGGTACTACAATATCTACAACTTTAATGTGAGATTGTTGCATTAGGTTGCATTATTCAGCTGAGATGATTGCCATCAATCGCACTGCTTCTGAAAGAACTCACACCGTTAAGGTGTCATAATTTACCATAACTTGAGATCAAGCAAAAACAGGTTCTGTCCTCAATTTAGCATCAATCCAACATATCCAATCAAGTTCCCCAGTCCATCATGAAGATCCCAGCTGCCCTCCTCCTCCTCTCGGCGTACTCCGCCTCCGCCGACGACAACATGTCCTTCTCCCTCGCCTCCTTCGCCAAATCCGCCAAAAGCTCCGGCAGCGGAAGCAGCGGAAGCAAATCCGGCAAGGGCGGCTACGAAGGCATGAGCAAATCCGGCAAGGGCTTCGGCAATTACGGACCCAAGAGTGGCAAGGGCAGCAAGGGCACCGGAGGATCCGGCAAGAGCGGCAAGAGCAAACTCAAATTCGACGATTGTTCCTTCGAAAACCCCATCCTCAACTTCTACAACTTCGGAGGCATCGGTTCCTGGAACGGACTCTCGGGACTCGGCGGACACGGCGGACACAGCGGAGTCGGCGGCGCCAGCGGCGCCAGTGGTCCCAGCGGCCCCAACTACAACTTCGAAGACAGCGTCGGCTTCGCCATGATCGAACAAGAAGAAGGAGCCGAGGGCATCGAAACCTTCGAAGGAGTGGGGGGAGAGATTGGCTTGGGGGGAAGTGGAGAAGCAGGAGTTGGTGGAAATAGCCGCGTGGGGGCATCGCATGCATCGGGCAATTACGATTACCTGTTGTATATTTTGTTGCAGCATCAGTATTTTGTGAATGAGGCGTTCGCTTGGGCTTTGGATGCGTATTTCAATCATGGTGCGTTTTTGTTTTGGCGTGGAACGTGACCTGACATGACTTGACTTGACATGACGCTTTTGGTTCGTGGTTGTCGGTTGTCGACTGCCATTCGAAACTCACAGTCCTCAGTCTCTCGTATGCTCGCGCGCCTGCTCTCCATCCATCCGCTCCACCCAACCCTCCCACAGGAGCCACCGCCCAAGACATTTGGGAATTCGGCGAATACATCCTCAACCTCCACCCCTACTGGATCGTCTACAAACTCAAATACAAATGCTGGCTCTTCTGCGGCATCCTCCACCAACTCGTCGAACAAATGAAGGGCACGTGCAACTACGACGACTTCGAAGAGGCGTATGCCAACGTGGCTGCGTTGTTGATGAGTGGGTTTATGAATGGGGATTACGACCATCATGGTCATGGTGGCCATGTGGAAGAGCTCGGTGGTGGTAGGGGTGGACACGGACATCACCGTCCTGATATTAATGTACTCCACTGTCCTTCGTTCGATTATTATTATGGAGGGCATTGGCACACCTTTGAAGACCTCTTTGGAGACCTCTTGACTTCGTCGACGGTTCATCAAGTTGATTTTGGTGGGTATTGCGAGGCTCCGCATGACGATGGTCCTGATGGTTCGCCTGATAATGCAAGGCTTACTGAGGATGAGCTTGCCGTTGTAGACGAAGTAGTAGGATCGATGGATATTTAATACGGGTAGAAGTCGACAGAGAGTGTGGAATTTCAGTTTGAAATATGGATCAGTTATTGTCGTTATTATTATTTGTACCTCAAGAGAGAAAAGTATGGAATTTTTCTTTTTGCACCAAGTGTTTTGTTTTTTGAAAAGTATGAATTATTTAGTAACTTGGTAATGACCACTTGTCGAAAGGCTATTTGGTATTGCAGTTCACCATTTAAGTTGTTGGGTTCATTACATCTGACAAAGAATTCTTATATTTAAATTGTGTATAGATAAGGACATAGAAAAGACAGAACAGGTGTGCAATTAATTGGGTCCAAAAGCCTGGGCAATATAAGACATTGTCCCATTTGTAAACAGCAGGTTTTGGCACTGCAAAATTAAGGCCAACACTACAGTGTCACGTGGTCCACCCGAAGTGATTGATGTTGTTCCTTTCCAGCGAATTCATCCTGACATCCAAAGGAGGTGTAGGTGTTGAGGCCTTTCCTGCCAAGTGAGTCGCTAGTCTCTTCTCAGCCGTCTGTGCCTCCAGTCCTGCCATCCCGTCCACTGTTGATAACTCTTAAAAGTATGCAGTAATGAAATGCTTTCTGATAATTCGATTGGAATACACTCTTGAAATGTGCATTGAATTTCGGTATTTTGATCGGATGGTCTATCAATCAGTCTCATTATGGAGTTGGTCATCTGACAAGCCTTGTTACCTTGTCACGGCGATTGTTGGGATTGTTTTTGTCACACTGGGATGGTATTTATTTCAATTTTTTTTAAAAATATGGCTATCTTGTGAGCATGAAATAATTGTTTTGGGGGAATTATTCCTTTGTGGTGACTCCACTTTTTATGTTCTCACGAGAAATGTGAAGACACAAATGTAAATTTCAATTTCAAAGGTTGATGTATTATAGAATTTGTTTCTCAAGAGACCTGTATGGAAATGTTCTTTTTTTGAGTATTATTCATGATTTATATTTTTTACAAATATGGAGTATTATGTATCATTTGTAAATGCAGTTTGTATCTCTTTAGTTGCAATGTGTGAAGATTGAGCATCCAATTCCAACAAACATACAGATTGCATGGACCTGCAGAAGAACAACTCACATTGATTCATATTCATGCTTAGAATATATTTTATCATTCAACACTGGCAAAATTGAAGACTGGCCATGCAAATCATCTACAAAATGCATTTGTTGCATTAATATATTGCCCAATATATTGCCCGTGTTACTTTTTTACATAGCTCTATCAAATGTTGTTAACTGGCCAATACTCGGTTCTACTTACTCAGAAACATCTCCACCAAGAATAAATCATGCCTCATAATTACTCCCTCAGAATTGGTTATCATATGTGCTACACATTACATTCATGTTGTGTGATTTTGGTTCTAGTTAAAGATAAAGCATTAAACTATAATCACGGTTTCTTACCAAAATACGAAGAGAATAAAAGAAGACCTTTGCCATCAAAAGTATCCCCAGAGAAAATCATTTGCACTTTGAATGAGTAAATAATAACTTTGAATGTTGTCCTGTGTCATTGCTGGAAAATTCTAAACTGTGGAATAGTCTAGAGGTTGTTTGGCAGATGATGCAGGTATGGTATGTGTAATGTGGACATTTTATGTGGGTTTACACCATGCAGTTGCAGGCAATTGTGCTGTTCATACCAGTCTATGAGTCACAATCATTTGGTTCATCAAGCAAGGGTTTGTACAAAACTGGCTTAGGCACTCACTGCACAATTCACATAAGTTATATGCACTCATGCACCTCATATGAAGCAAAATGGGCCTGAATTATCTGACCCATATCTGGCTCTAGGGCAGCCATGTAGTACTGAATGTGTGTGATTCATATTAGTTGTTTTTTTACTTGAGTTCATATTTCCCAAAATGGATTGTCTTAGAATTGTTGCACCCAATGAAAATTTTGTGTTCCTATCAGTATATGTGACACAATCATATGGCTCATGAAGCAAAAAAATCACACAACACTGGCTTAGGCACTCACCACACAAGTCACATAAGTCATATGCACCCATTTACCTCATAAGGTATAAAGCAAGATGATCCTGAACTATCTATCCCACATCACATCTGGTTCTAGTGCAGCCATGCAGTACTGAACATGTGTGATTTGCATTAATTGCTTTTTTACTTAAGTTCATTGCTCATAAAATATATTGTCTTAGAGTTATTGCACCCAATGAAGAATTCTTCCAAAACTTTTTGTCACACTCATATCTCTAGATGCTGTGTCTTTACAATATGATAATGATTAATCAACAGATGATTGCATTTTAAGATGAATACTTTGTAAGTAATGCAAATAATCATTTATACTCAATAGATCTTGATATACTTTCATAGGTAGATTCATTTACGCATATTTGATTTGATTTCTTTGAGTTGGTCTGGGTGTTCATCAAGAAGTATCTACCCAGTGCTTTTGATGGGACTACTTTTGGAGAAGATGAGGTTTTCACCATTGAACTCATTTTTTGGGTGTTTTGAATACTCAATGACTTTGTGTAGAAAAGTACAAGGGAAATTTAAAAGTTTCTTATTGAAAAACAGATCCCACTACAAGGAAGGAAAAGGTTTTACTGTAAATGTTGTTTGCAACGTGTCATATCCAGTGAAAGATACTTTATGGTCCATGTTTCATCAATCATTTATTTGAAGTGGCATCAAACAGAGGAAGAGAAGGTTTGTTCTAAATCATACTAGTCAGGGGTTGTTTTTGTTGTGATTGGAGTTGCAAATATAATAATATTTGAAGCTATCATGTAAACATATATATGTAAAAGTTGGTTTGATAGAATGATTCCATTGTAGCAGTTTCACCCACTGTTCTTATGTAAAAAATGCCTTAGCATAATGTTACAATGAACTTTCATGGTGCTGGAGTCTTAAATGATAATGAATTTATTTATATTGTTTTTCAAAATTAGTTGATCATTTTTGAGGTAAGAGATGAAATTTTTAAAGATAGATACTGATAAAAGCAGGTAACAAAAACACATCAAAGTACTATGATGAGGAGATTTTTGATTTATGGATGTTACTAACATTAATTCAATTTTGTAGGAATTTTAATATGCAGAAAAAAAATTGTCAACAACTACTGGTGTCTTGAGAAGAGGATATATTCTTATTATTTCAACATTGAATGTCAGAACACCAGTCCCCCATGGATTGTTCCAGAATCTGAAAAGTTGCTCCTCTCCAGGGCTATTCAAAATCCACAAAAAATGTTAGTCAGGTATCACATGGAAAGATTGCTTGTGGTTAGGATATTAAAATGTAAATTCATGGATTTGATTTTTCCATTATGTAACTTAAATGAACAATCACATACTTTTTTATTACTGCCAAATCATTTAGATGGAAACACACTGGATTTGTTTACATCATCATAACATAAGCAATATCACAAAATTACAAAGTAATTAATTCCATTGTGCAGTACATTTATATACATCTACAAATTTCACCAGTTATAGCCATTATTTCAACTTCATACAACAGAACACAGACAAAGAAAAAAATTTTGATTGGTTTCAAGGAAATATAGGAAGTATTTTTTGGGTGTGTTGTGTCATAGAATTTTCAATAGTACAAGCTTTGATATTTACATAATGCATTGGATGTGAAAATTTTCTTGGGATCAATGGCAATACACATTATATGATTGCAACCATCTCAGGACACAGTTGATGGATAGTTTTTACATTTCATTATGATGAAAAACTTGAGTGACCTATTTACTTTGAAAAAACAACAGTTAATTCATGAAAAATCAATAGTACACAGTTTTGTATTTGAATGTCCATCATTTCTTTTTTAATTACACCAAGCAGCAATTACCATGGGTCACAATATTACCTTAGGTAAATTCTTAAAAAAAATGAAAACCATAATATTATTGCCATGTTTTTGAAATTCAACTACAATGATTTTTTTGACAGATGTGTCAGTTAACAAACATGCTCAATCATTGACATATTGTTTGATGATTTATTTTTCTTCATTTATTAAATTTTGTTTGACATTTGTACTGATATACTATTTTGGAAGAGCATACTTGAGTTAGTTCTACAAGTAGAATGAGTGTTTTTTTTCCAAAACGTCTTTCATACTTGGTGATAGTTTATAAATTAAGTTTAATATATTATGGTGGAAAAATTGAAATGGTAGCAAAAATTGCTATTTTGCGCTCCATGAGAGACATTAATATGCAATATGGTTTCATAAGAATCACAGAATTGGCATCCAAAATTTTCCCTACCATTACGTGGAGAATATCCCAGAATTATGATGATTTAACTTTGATTTTTCTTGATTGTAGCCTTCCCTACAATATTTTGAAGCCTCTACTCTATAAAATGCATGAAATTCTTCACTTTTCAGGGGAAGAACTGAGCTATATACAGGTTAAATTTGGACATCTGGAATATGTAAGCATTTAATTTGTAGTAGCTAGTAGGGAATGAATGACCTTTTTCATACAAGAAAAGATCACATTAAGGCAATATCAATAAATGGCTCATGAAATCCATGATTTCCTTTCAGCCTGTCACAAAATGAGCTGGTAGTGTGGGGGTAAGAGTTGTCCAATGAACCTTTGATACAAAAGTAAAAGACCAGTAATCTACACTGAACTTTGACCACACAATTTCTTGATAAATCTTATCAGGATTCCTCATCATTAATCCTTAGGCTAGATAAAAGTAACAGTAAAAGTAACATGTGCTAAAGTTCTCTTCAAAGTCATCTTTCATATCTTGTATACTATGGTTTACTATTCTTTAACAAGTATGACAAGACAGGTTTATTTGACAGTGATTTTGAATGCTCCCTGAACTACTACAAATAACAGGGTACAAACCAAGTTGTCTTCCTCATCACATCTTGGAATGAATAATACAATAAGTGTATAGCTGTTTCAGCTTCATGAGAAAAGTTTGGGGATTTTGATGTAGTAATTCCTCTTTCTTTAAAAAGACAATAACCTAACTTGGTACCTTCATGGATGGGAAGGTGAGTCTTCTGGTAGATTGATGAGAAGTGATTAATAAATGCCAACTTTTTCACACACTTACAAAAATATATTAATTTCAAGTAATTTGTATAGAGAAAGATATAATCCTCAAAAAAGATACCTCAGTAAAAGGCATCACAAAAATTGCAATATCTTCTATGTAACAAATGAATAAAAGTAAGAATGATATGTTTACAGGGTATTTCCTGGATAAATCAATGATGTATCCATCCTAAATAATGCAAAATATATGTATTCTTCCCAGGATTTAACTATACATGAATCAAGTGGCAGTAGTCATAGCATTTTTAAACCATTCCACATACTTATTGAAAAATAACTTCAAGTATGTTATGGTACAATAGCTCTCAATAAAAACTTATTTTTACTCTTCAATAACAATAATCTATTTTTTTTATTTTTCCAAGATAGCATCATAACTAAATATATGTTTAGTACAATTGGTACTTTAAAACTAATTTTACATGACAACAATTGGTGTGGGGGGAATGGAATGGGCTTGATTAAACTTTCAATCATGATGAATAACTATTCTGGTCATCAGAACTTACCTTTCCTTGTTTTTGAAAATCATGACAGCATTTGAAAAGACTGTGGTTGTGTGTGGGAAATTTTTGATAATGAAGTTTCTTCTCTTTCAGCAAAAGAAAGAATAATGGTGATTAGTTACACTGGGTATTTAATACCCTCACTTGTCTAAAGTCATTCACTTTTCAAAAAATGTCATACTGTTAACCAAGGAACTGATAGTATGGAAAAAGATAAATTTTTAGTGGCATATGAAATATTTTAATCACCAACTGTACCAAAAAATATTTAATGATTCAATGGGAAATACAAAGAGATGGAAACAAGATTTCTTTTTTTCAAATCACATTAAATAAATTATCAATGTATTGTTATTAGTAATAAAATAGATATAGAAATAATCAAGCAAACATTCCAAATTTTGAACAAGTTTGGAAACTTTGAAGATGATTCAACTTTTTTAGTAGAAAAATAGTGGAATTTCTTAACTAAGAAGCTAATGTCTAAACAACCACTAGAGATATCACCTGCATTCTTCTTGCATTCACTAGATGATGAATCAAACCACTGTATTCTAAATCAAACATGCTCATAGTTTCCCCTGGTCTTCATACATAAGCTCCTCAATAGAATGGGTTAAAACTTCAGGCCACATGTACAGTACCTTTAATCAATTATCATTTATTTCTAAATTTTCTTTTTGTGGGCATGATGTATTTTCGTTATTGAGGATCCCTTTGACTTAAAATAAAGTTCCATTTTATGGAATTTCATTATTTTTTGTTAGAAGATCAATTTAATCTTTGATCCAACAGAAATAAGCTTCAAGAACCACATGAATCTGTCTAAAACAGTTTCCTGCAACTGCAATAAACTGAAATACAGCTACAGAAAAATTCCTAAACACTTTTCATTGAAAAATAGATACTATTCATGTGGCTAAGAAAATTGGAGGGGATTGTGGCTTGAGTGTTTATGTAGATTGTAACTAGAAGAAGAAAAAAGAATTCAGCATTGATTTCCCCTTTCAAAGACCTTTATCATAGTGATACGAGATGCAAGGTCTTTGTTGTGTGAGAGGTAAGGTAGTGATTTCCACTTCTCTCTTGTTGAAATTCTCACTCAAAGGAACACACATAAGATTTTTCAGTGTTTCGAGACAATTGAAAATTAATACTTCATATGCAACAAAGTATTCTTTAAATATTTTTTTGTAAAAACACGTGAGATCCCCTAAAAATGTAATTTTAACCTTTTCACAAAAAAATTCAAGAGGGACAACTAATTGAAACATACACTACAGGGTCCCATAAGAATAAGATATGGCCATCATCTGGTAAGTATATGGCAAACATTTTCAGAAGAATAAAATAATGTTCAGACAAGTTCATATCAACCTAAGTAGGAGAGATAAAGTGAGTAATTACTTTAGATCTACTGACTTACAAGCCTCCGAGTGGCAACTGGTGGTAGACAGATGGCAGACAGGCTGGCACCAACACAGTTTTTGTGTCTTTTCGCCTATGAATCATTAGAGACTTGTTTTGATTTTTTTAAATGAGTTGATGGCATCTGATGGCATCTGATGGCATGAAATAGACCCAGCCAAGGTTGATGGAATAATTTTTTTCAAACTTCTGTAACCAAGGAGGTCAGGCACAGGAAACAAGAAGCCTCCCCTTTCATGTAGAATTCTACTGTTAATTTAATACTGATATCAAAGAGCAGCTATACCTTTTTTCAATATTCTAATGCTTTTCAAGACAGCACAGGCACACCATGTGACACAAATATTCTTGTCATTGATTGCCAATCATGTTTTTGGTCATGGATGCATTATTACATCAATGTCAAAGTCAGGTCATGGCAGTTTATTGCTATTTTTTTTAAATATAGCAATCTGCACAGAGGTAACATCACTAGTCATTGATTCATGTTGCCAAGTCATGTTCAATCATATTGACATGTTGACATGTCAATATGCTAATATGACTAGTCATGTTAATAGTGTCCCTGCTCTGACACAATCCTGCGTGCTCTAGATTCTATGTGATTAGCAAGAGAAAAGCAACTAAAAATAAAGAATATATTTAATATTATTTTTCAATCCACTTATTATGTAGCCACTTGAAAAATAAAACATTAATATGCCCAACAACACTTCTATCATTTCTACCTGATATTGATTGGCCTTCCAATTGTAAGTATTGTATATACCACCACAATAATACTACTCCAATGGTGAAACAGAAATACATGCCACAGAACAAATAAAATCTTCAATACTTTTATTTTGGTTTTTGCACAAAAACTATTATACTAATATTTTGAGTATTTGTTAAAACATATTGACAGATATTGTCTGTTGGGAGGTCTCTGAAAATCAATAAACTTAAATCTGAAATTGAGCTGAGTGGGTTTACCAAGATGATGATCATACATAACTATTTTTTTAAGCTGCCTTTGAATTTCTTTACTGCAAGAACTTGTTATTGTCTTGTATCATCAGAATTAAAATAGGATAAAAATCAATTATAGACTACAAAAACAACAAGTGACATTGTATTAAGTTGATAGATGATAAGTGTAGAACCTGTTGCTAAATTTATCTTTCAATCTTTTCTAAAAACAATTAGCAATGTTGTTTTTATATTTATTTACTTTTTAGTTGGTTGAACAATTTTACTTCCATTATTCTGTATGTAATAAGATGATTACTTCCACAATTTTTATCATGTTGAGAATGAGGTTTGTTGAATTTATCCATTGACATACAACGGGTGCAATGGTAAGATAGTAACTATTTAAAACCCAACAGGAGTATGAGGCTTATTAGCACTTTATTATACTTTTATTTTTGGTCTATCATTCACTTTTTAAAGCAAAGTTGAATTTTCTGGATCATGGTATATTTTCATCTCTTGTTGTTTGTACTGTTTTTTGAGATCTCTACTACCTCAAACAACCATAATAAAAATGGAGATGTTTTATAATTTTAATGAGTTATCAGTCCTCCCCCAAGCTGGGTCACCTGCCAAGTTATCCTAGCCAGAAATACTGAATCAGGACAATTTTGGAGCTACAGAGATTTTGAACACATGTTCTTGTACACCATGAGCAGGAGATTGCAGTTCCACTTTGAGACAGTTGCAAAAAGGGGTTTAAAAAATTATGTGATTTGGTATGTAGGAATCAGTACTACTTTCACATCCTTCCTACCTAAAAGAAAAAAGTATGTTGTACATAGTACAATAGGGTAAGTACCATGCTGTTGATCACTAACAAAAAAGTGCAAGCAATGACACCTTTCACCTTTTGTGATGCCAATGATGGCAATTTGCCATACAACAGATGCAGTCATCATTTTCACAACTATCTGTCAACACAACATCAAACATAACTAATACGCTGAATAACACTGCTACTAGCTCCATTTTAATTATCATTATTTTTACAAGTTAGACTCCAATATTAAATGAGGACATTCAAAGAGTATTTGCAGATCTAGTTTTTGTTTTATCTTTGACGCAAATTGAAATTCATTGAATACTTTTAAAATTAATGGGGATTGAAAAATTATTTAGTTCTATTTAACAATTTTATTTTAGTGTTGTCAAGTAAATTTGGATCATTTGAGCATGTTTGGTTGTTGAGTGACCAATACATCAAAGTTGACCGCAACACTTTGATTTTAAATTTTCATCTTTGAAAAACTTGCAAACTTTATGTATTTGATTTCAGAAACATGGTCTTTGGCCATTCATGGAGGCAATTGCAGTGATCCCAGAGTGCTTAAAGCTGCCCGTGATTGGTGTTTTCTTGATGGTGTACACTGTGAAACACTTGGATGGGACCTGGGACGTCAAAGTCCTGAAACGTACTATCAAGCACAATTTTGACATCCATATCCTTGAAACATTTGTCGTTGCTCAAATGATTTTTGTTGTGCCATTCATTGATGGTCTCAGGCCAATCAGACTCAGTGACTTCATCAACGTTTGTCTTTGGAGTGCAACCTCAATCAGTTTTGAAAGAATTCTGGGCTTGATGATGGCCCACGCAAATGCTCCACCACAGTGAACCCATCTGCGGTCATATCTTGGGGTGGATCAATGGTAGAAGCTTCTTGTTGGAAAGCAACCAATATTTATCCTCCAAATTTAAGTTGGGTGACAAGTTTGCCTTAGTTGGAGAAGCTACTGCAAGTTTGCAAGGCGGATTTCCACTCTTACAGCTTGGTGATGGGGTAGACTTAGATGCGGGCTTAGAGCCATGTTGCATGTTGTGGTGCTTGTTCAAGAGGTGGTGCATGAGCTGAACTGCCTTTTGCTTAATCTAAGCAACCAGAAAAAGATTGAAATTGGTTTGAGATTTTGAACATGAATTTTAAAAGCATGGCTTTGTTCAATGATGAAATGAATTACCATACTTAGAAGCAGGTAGTAAGAGGTGGATAATACATTTTTCTGTTAGCAGTAAGATTTTAGAATTATTAATTTTTATTTTTGCCCGGAAATAGTGTGTACTCCATACCCCTATCTACCATCCTTAATCTTTTAGGTGTCTTATTTTGGCTACCAAGAGAGCCCAACAAAGCAACAAACAATTTTTTCAAGGTATTGTAGTAGATACATTGGGTACTTCATGTAGTAAAATTCACTTTCTCAAACATTAGACTTTCGCGGAAGTTGCATTTCACATCCTTTCTCACCTCATCATGTGATACCAAAGAGTATAATCATGATGAGGTGAATGTCAATATTGGCCTGATTCAGTATTTTGGCCATTTTTTGATAGGCTGACCCTGAAGGTAACCTTGAGAGCAGAAGGGACAACCTGTCCCTTGCAGGTTCAAACCACCACCTTTGGATTTAAACCTGCTTTAGTAACCTGCATCTGATTACCATAGTGAGAGAAAAGACAGCAAATAATATTGTCAGTCATCAAGTGAAAAAACAAAACCAAGCAGTGTTCCATTTGCTAAATGATGGCCTAAACAACAATCAACTTACCATCATGACAGCATCTGTCAGCGTGAACTTTTCCTCAGCTCAACCACCATTGTCATTCTGGGGAGACAGAGGAGAGAGGAGTTATTGAGCAGCTACTGTCTTGTTTAGATTGTCTCTTTTCACTCATCTTGAAAATTGAAGAATGAAAGTCAACAACATCAAAACTATTGCTTCACTACTGGCTATGAGAAGGCAACATGGCAGCTGCCTCCTCCTCTGAAAATTGGCATACTAGTTCCTTTACATCATGTAAATAAGATAAGATTCAATTTTTAGCTTTGAAGTACTAGAATAACACTGGTTTTGCTGCAGTTACAATTAGATTGATACTTTAATCCAATTCTCAGGGCAGGGCACTTCATCTCTCAAACTAGATTAAACAAGTAAATACGTGGAATTCTCATGGCAATGGCATCTAACAAAAGACAGGCACACCTCAGCTGATTTGGCTTTATGTCAACCCAGCAGTCTCAATTCTCCCCCCTTTCACAGAAAATGAATTAAATCAGCTACAGTTGGTATTTGATGAGGATTGTTGCAAAAGATTCATTGATGAATTGGTTGCAACCCCACTAAAGGGGCAACAATGTCAACATTTGTTGACCATGGTTCATTCCATTGCAGTGGTAATTATTTGTATCGAGACCAGTGTCTTGACAATCAAATGGACAAATGTGCCGTCCATTAAGTATATTGTCAATACATTGTGTCCCCTTGGTGTTGGTTGCTTGTTGCTAGTTGTTTGTTGGTCTGGCTGTTGAGTTTTGAGAGGTTTTGAGTTTCAAGTTTCAAGTACCATATAGTACCTACTTACTTACCATATATAAAATACTGTACCAAACTACCAGGAGGAGGCAATGGAAGGTGAGATGACACCATGACATGGGACAGAGACCACACTGTTTTTTTTTTAAATCCATCTCATTTTTTTGAAAATTCTTGAATCTAGATCTCTGGATCCAAATACTGCTGGATACAATTATTGTTACTTGACTTCAAGATGTATATTTGACATGCTAGTTCCAAGTTTAAAACTGTTTGCTATCAATAGGGGGTGGTGTAGTACCCTATTTTAGGAAAAAAATAAAATAAAAAATATCTCAAGTCCTTCCATCTCATTGCCCTAATTGCATGACTGTTTTTTTCTGATCAACAAACAGGAGTTGACAATGACAAATTCATTTAGGGAAAATCATGTTATTTCTATACACCATATTGAAATAACTCTAGCTCTAGCAGGTATGAATATAAAAAGAACATTTCCCTCACACACACCAGTCTCTGTAGTTTGTAGTTGCTGCATTCCAATTTTAACATCTCTACATGTTGTGTCACAATAGTGTATGTGAGTTTACATGCGCCATTTTTGTTTCATGTGGTGAATGAGGGAAAATGGAATTTTTCCACTGCCGCCACTTCAATACTACTGCAATACAGCCTTCACAGATCCCCCTCTTAAAGACAAGCACCACCAACACATTGCCACCATTAGCAACAACCAAATGTATCTACGATGTTGTTGCAGATGCCATTGTTGGTACACAGTGACAAGTACGGCCATGGATGCTGGCTCCAAGTGCCTCTAGCATTAACTGTGGAGGGCAACATCATCAGCAGAAATGTGGTGGTAAAACAAACAAGGGCAATGAAGCAGCAGTGTCATTGTTGCCTCTCCTTCTGCAAACACTTGTCCCACAGCCAATGTGCCATTGTCCATTTTGTTGAGAGCATCTGTCACTGTTGGCAGCAGCAATAGCTGTTGAGATGTGGGTGTTCCTTGGTTTGGGGGCTTCTGTTGGGTTGGACAGTGACAGCTCATCTAAACCACTGCTGTGGCTATTGGAATTATGGCTCAAACCTATGGGTCCCAGTCAAAACCTTGCATGATTGAAGGCCCAACAGTTATGTCACCATACAGATGAACAGTGTCAAGGATTGGATATTATTGAACACAATAATAAACCCCTGGCTGGTCAGGTGCATCCACCCATGAAATAAAAAAAATCATCACCAGCAACATCTTTTGAGATGAGAGGCATAGAGCCAATCTTTCTTGTTGGCCTTGATTTTTTCTGGATGGTGCAACAGCTTTGGGTGTGGTGGTCAACCGACACAGAAAAGAAGTCACACCAAATCCAAGCTTTGGATCAGCCAGCAAGAGTTCTTAAAAAAGAAATGAAGCTGAT
>JALLOT010001499.1:0-14857 GCA_036939595.1 Thalassiosira livingstoniorum | reverse complement strand
CTTTTTCTGGAGTCTATGGTGTACCAGCTCACAACTTCCTAAGGGAAGTTTGGATTATTGATAAACAAAAAAGTGTGAAAAAATAGTGCAATTATTCTCTTTGTGGATGAAAGGAAGAGTAAAGAAGAAATATTTGTATACATTGATTTTAATTCAAATTGATGCTTTGAGTACAGTTATAATGGAGTGTGCGCCACCATTTCCATTGGGCTGCACGGTAGCAATAGCTATTAATTTCACATACGCATTTTTTATGTAGATTCGTACCAGGGAAATCCAAAATGTCAACTTTCTCAAAAATATTCTTCACCTCTGCTTGTCGTCCAACAATTATCCTGCAATGGGATCTGATTCCATCCAATGACGGCGGCACTCTTCACGCCTTCTAGAAATATCCCATCCACAAGCAACCCCCTCATACCTCCTTCCTCCTCTACCTATCACTAAGGTTGATTGCCCGCTCCCAACCCATTGAATGTTTCGCGCTTCGCCTCAAAAATTTTGCAATGTTAAAATCAGCTCTGCCACCGTCACTTTTGTTATTTTCAACCATGGCATTCATTCGTTTCTACTGCATCCTCCTTCACTCACAATGACATTTACAGTGGGTAATATTTCATAACATTCATCACATTTTCATATATTCATTAAATTTCATCATGTCAAAGCATTACCCTTCATTCAAACCATTCATTTTGGGGGGGGCGAACGGATGAGAGAGTTTCAACCATGGGTGTTTCCAACCCTTCGCAAATTTTACATACTCTGGGGCGACTTTCCTTGGAAGAACTATTACAAATTGCATTGGTGATTAAAAATTCATCGCCAAAGTCGAGAAATCGGACCCGAACAGTGATAGATATTGACGCCAGTTGGCTAGGCTACCATTGTGGCACGGGGAAGAGTAATCTCATTTCTGGGGTTGTGGATGTGGGGAAAGCATTATCAAGGGCCGGGTTTGATGTGGCTTTTGTGGCAGACAACTCAGCTCGATTTCATTGGAAGCGAGCGACGTTCAAACGTATGGCGGTTCGTGCAAAGGCGAGAGTGGAGTCGATTGAAAAAAGAATACAACTAAATCGAGTCGTCGGCTTGATGTCGTTCGCTGGAAGTTGAGCGGAAAAAGTTGTTTGCAAAGGTAAAAGCACTAGAAAATAAATGCGACAAGGGGATTTGCACGAATTTTGAAGAACGATTGGAAAATGGAGTGCGAATCACAATGCATCTTCGACACATGTCGGTGGAAAATTGTTAGGCAGCATCAGTTTTATCACTGCGGCATTTCAGGCAGACTCATGTCTTGCAAAACGGCATAGCGATGGCAAGAAAGATATTATTTTCTCTGCAGACTCAGACTTTGCTGTCATCGCGAACGATGCAGATCGGAGCCTCATCGTTTTGAACGGATATGAAAAAAACACCCTCGTCAACAAATCTACAAGAGAAAAGATATTGCAGCTTTATGATCTTACAATCTACAGTACAACTGCTGCAACAATGACTAGAGTCTTAGAAGCGGCAAACATTCCGAAGGACATAAGCAACGTTACGTCGGCAAAGTATCCAGTTCTTGATGAGTGTTTGTCCCATCGCATGCGGGCATTAGTTGCAGTTGGAATAGGTTGCGACCAGAATCCTGGAGGCGTTAAAAATCTTGGACCTTCAAAAATCCTTACCAAAATTCTTTCAATGAAAAAGGGAGAACACACTGCGGAAGGAATTGAAAGGGGTCTTTCTGTGTGGCTTGGTTCGGTGTCATCAACATCTGCGGATGTTATCAATGTCTTTGCCGATTCTCTCCTCTTCGAGCCGGGGAATGAAGAGGGCCAAAACATTGGATATGTCAGCACAGCACCTTCGAAGCTAGAAAAATACTTGGAAGAAATGGCTACTCCAGAAGTTGAAATAACAAAGAAGCTTGAAGTTGCAACATGTCCTGGAATGTGTACACTTATTCTAGCTACTACAACGGGAATGTAGCAAAGGGTGGGGTGTTTGTGCNATAAAAATAAAAAAAAACGCGAATTTCGCGATTATATTGGCATCGAAGCGTTTACGCACTTTTGCGATGATTGAAAAAAGAATACAACTAAATCGAGTCATCGGCTTGATGTCAAACGACAATATTGGGGAGACAGAGAAATCTGCTTTGGAAGTTGAGCGGAAAAAGTTGTGTGCAAAGATAAAAGCACTGGAGAATAAATGCAACAAGGGGATTTGCACGAATTTTGAAGAACGATTGGAAAATGCGGTGCACAATCACAATGCATCTTCAACAAGCGCCGGCGGAAGATTTTTAGGCAGTATCAATTTCATTACTGCGGCATTTCAGGCAGACTCATGCCTTGCAAAACGACATAGTGATGGGAAGAGTGACCTTATTTTCTCAGCAGACTTGGACTTTGCTGTCATCGTGAACGATGCAGATCGGAGCCTCGTCGTTTTGAACGGCTACAAAAAAAACATCCTCGTCAGCAAGTCTACAAGAGAAAAGATATTGCAGCTCTACAATCTATCAATCTACAGTGCAACTGCTGCATCAATGACTAGAATCTTAGAAGCGGCAAATATTACGAAGGACGCAAGCAACGTTGTGTCTGCAAAAGTTCCAGTTTTTGATGAGTGTTTGTCACCTCGCATGCGGGCATTAGTTGCAGTGGGAATAGGTTGCGACCAAAATCCTGGGGGTGTTAATAATCTTGGACCATCAAAAATCCTTTCCAAAATCCGTTCAATGAAAGAGGTAGAACACAACGCGGAAGGGATTGAAAGGGATCTTTCTGTGTGGCTTGGTTTGGTGTCCTCAACATCGGCGGATGTCATCAATGTCTTTGCCGTCGCTCTCCTCTTCGAGCCGGGGAACGAAGAGGGCCAAGACATTGGCTATATTAGCAGAGCACCTTCGAATCTAGAAAAATACTTGGAAGAAATGGCTACTCCAGAAGTTGAAATAACAAAGAAACTCGAAGTTGCAACGTGTCCTGGAATGTGCACTGAAACTGAGCACGATCAAGATCGCTTTCGCCTACTCCACCTAGCAATGGATCATCACCACGTCCTACATCTTCACCGATATCCTTTCCTCAATCGCAGGCCGTCGTACAATGTGTACCAACATTAGTACCTACATCCACACAAGATGTTACAACGGAGGAATTGGCAAAAATAGAAAGATGCCGTGCTGTTGCTGGTTATTGTCTTCCCCTCAAAAATTCTGTTCCGGCAAATCAGCAACCCAATCGTCCATCCAATGGTAAGAAACGTCGGAGAACTCATTACTGCTACAAGGCTGGATGCCGCCATGGAGATGGTGCGGTTGACAACTCTTGGACTCAGTGGACACGTGTTCCAGCATTCCCAAAACCTCCTGGACCAAATGCAAGTGACAAGGCAAGAGAGTATTATTCATCACAGAAACTTTATAGAGCGGAGTTCAATGACCGCATAGGGAGATCAAGATCTGACAAATCCGCTAACAAACAAATCTGCGGCAATCATCGATTCACCATCGTGAAAAAGTACACTCACTTCAAAACTCGTCAAAACTTCATCCGAAGAGTCTGTGTCACCATGAATGTTCCAGACAACGACGGGCCGAAGGCTATTTCAAATCTCGAAACAAAAGCCATGTCGAAGGGAATCGCTGCGGATCAAAAAGCGTTGAGTATATTGAAGGATCTTCAACAGCAAGTGGACGACAGTATCTCCAATAGAGAAGACGGAGATGAAATAGCATCATTGAAAAGGGAAATTGTCAGCTTGAAAGTATCTCTGCAACAGATGAGCGAAGTAAGTACTGACGAAGATGTCTCCTGGATCAACGAATCGGTAAGAGATGGATAGGGACTTGGCGTACACAACGTCACTTCTCTGGGTCTTCAAAATAAGAAGCTGGGTCGTACGGTTATGGAAACTTCAAAAGCGAAACGAAGTAAGAATAGTGACACTGCAAATGGATGCGACAGTCAGTCTTTGGTTGCGGATTTGAAGATACCAGATGCCGAAATAAATCGATTGACTGGGTTCAAAAGTAAAATCGCCATGCTTGCTTTCATTTCAATAGTTTGTGATGGCGATGAAGAAGTCATATCTAATCGTGTAACAGAACTGACTTGGTTTGAAGAGTGGCTTTGCTATTTTGAGTTTGTCGGAGGAATGGCCACAACTTGACAAAAAGACGCCGAAGCGAGATACGGATCAAGACGCGTCGTGAAGAGAGCAGTTCAACACAGATTAAATACCGTGATAAGAGGAATGCAACGGTGGCCACGTTACGCGACAATGGAGGAAGACGAGATGATAAGGAGTCCTAAATGGAATGAGAGGTACCGCGGACTCAGGATCGTAATGTGGGACAACACAAACCTCAACATGAATGGAACACCATTGAATGCTGAAGTTCAATCATACACTTATTCTAGCTACTACAACGGGAATGTAGCAAAGGGTGGGGTGTTTGTGCAACTGTGTGGATGGCTTCTTGCGCATGAGCTGTGGATGGGAGCTGTCTCGGACACGGAATACTTTCAAAGGAGTGGAATTTTGGAGCAGCAGCGAGAATTTGCCGCAGATGGAGAACCTTTCACTAACATACTTGTAGAGGATATCGAGCTGCATGTGCTGCAATGCAAGCGGGGAGACAAATAACATTACAACCAGTCTTTGCCCGCAGTGTTCGCAAATTCAATACGGATGAGGTAGTGTCATCAGCAGCAATCGCGTCAGATCAATCTGGAAATGAGCGGGCAGTGAAGAGGTGCAAAATGTCTGGGTATTTGAAAAGAAGTCTTCAACCCAACCAAGACATTGATGAATTTTGTGACGTTTGGTTAGCCTGGTCGTTTCAGGTAAACTTCATGTACAAGCCAATGCTTTGACTTGTACATTTAATATTATTTAGTTTCATTTTGTTTAGTTTCAGTTCCAGGATGAAAATTAAATTAAAACTAGCATTGTTGTTCATAATTTTTCCTGTTAAGTGTTAGGAATTTTAGTGTTATCAATGAAATTAATCTTATGATAATTCTTTGACTAGACCCTGCAATACAAAATTGATAATGCAGCAAAATCGGCCGAAAATAATAAGATGTGATTGAAATATTCTGGGCTTGTTGTGAAAAATACGATTCTGGGTATTGTTCTACGTATTATTTTTGTATGTCAAATTCATACTATCTCTTTACGGTGCAGCCCAAAAAGGGTCCCCTTAGTTTTTGGTCCTACAGGAGTATGACACTACTAAGATATGTGACATATATGTAGAAATTTTGTTTGGGGGTATAAAAACACCGTAGACTGCAAAAAAGTACTGTCTTTATGATGTTTTGATGAGGTCATAAAGAAAATTTGTCTTTTTCAATGAAATCAGTGCATTTCATTTGGTTTTAGAATTTTTGTACCTGTCAAAAACTACTGTACCCCAATTTACACCTGTTTTCAGAATTTGTTTTGACTTTCAAGAACACCGAAGGCCAACTAGATGATGTCTGATCATGTTTTACTGTCATACTCCTGCTTGATATGAGGTATTTTTGCAAAGAGTTAAAAATAATTTTGAAGACAAGTAAAATAAAGATTTTGTCAAAATATTATTTGCTCACATTCATTCACAAGAGTTCACGCCAAGTTTAAAAACTATTAAGCTAGTACTAGTACTTACCTCTCTACATACTATGAATGTTTTTTATGGGTATCTACCTAAATACCATAAGAACCCTGATAGACTGAATATAAAAATACAACTGCCAATGCAATCATCTGCACATCCCATCTTCAAGAATAAGGTGATTACTTCCTACATGATATTTTGCTCTAGGATTCTGGTGGCTAAATTTTATATGCATGACTTTTTTGTTGGCTGTTGCTTCTTGTTCATTTTGTTGAGACCGGCACTAGGCCATTGCACTGTTAACTGATGTTGTTACAAATTATGAGTCTAACTAAGCTGCTGCAGCTGCTGCAGCTGGTGCTGCTGTGAGTGTGTTAAAATAGGTGAGTGGTCTGTCTGTGGTTGGTAAGGGGGGTCTATGTATGTAAAAATGTGTTAGCATTTGAACATATTCCTCCATGTGGTGTTGCTGACTCAATGCAAAAGCAATGTCATGGGCTTCATTCGCTGCAAATTCGACTACAAAAAAACTACAACAGCAACAAAGACTCCACCATTGACAAAGATGACGGAGATAGTTTTTCCAACTATAGTTAATTTTATGTTTGTGAATTTAAAATTTTAGAAAATTCAAGCTGGTATAATTCAGACTGTTCTTTATAAATGTCCAAATTTTGCATTTTTTGATAGCATGCATGAGTTAATTCAAAAGGAATCAAATCACTGCCATTCTGGTGCAGCCATCACATGAACCAACCATGGATGTTTAGATAATATTATATTGTATACTGTGATCTACCTAATGAATTAGCATTTCCTCCTAAGTATGCCTTAATGAAAAAACATCAACATCAGATCTTTTTCAACAACAGCTGATGTTTGCCCAAGATTCAACACTCAACCTTCCACCTTTCACCTGTCACCAATTTCAATAATTGAAGCATACCATGTATACCATAGAAGCAAAAAGAAACTTACCCACAAAATAATTATTATTTCACTTTATCTGTATCCAGAAAGCCACCATACTATGCACCCATGCATGTTCCATAAAGCTAAGCAGATCCCTTTTTCTTTTCTTCAATTTCCTCCACTTGCTATCTACAGAAGGGCATCTGCAATGTACTTGTGTTTCATCCTCTTCTCCAAAATGAATAGTCACAAAATCTCTTTCCTGTTAGCCACTTTTAATTCAATACTCATTTCCAAAACCAATTGCATCTCAACTTGTTTTCTAGCTTAAAAACAGCCACCCTTGTTCCAATTCACACAATCTTTGCATTTTTTGAATGAAAACGCCTGTCAAAATACTTCTCTAAAATTCAAATGAAAAAGCATTTCCTTGAAGCAGAGTGCTAGGAAAAAGAAAGCTGGCAACATCTCATCCACCAACCTCATCCCTGGAAATTACAATAATCACTTAGTCTTAGTGTTGTGTTTCCTCCTTCCTAAAAAGCATAGCTAGGATGATGATACTAGTCAAGGTAGGAAAACTACCACAAAAATAATCAACATGCTGTTTCATCCCTCTCAGATGTTTCCTTTTGATGCTTTCATGTAAGAATTGTGTGTTCAATGGCCCCTTTATCCTTTTTTTGTTGAAGAATGCTATGTTGGAGCTACATGTGGTCGTGCTTCATTTGTAAATTAAGAGTAGATTAAGTGGTTGTTCCTGTGACACGTAATGGGTTTCCAATCTGTCTCTCTTATCCAACTACCTCTAAACAGTTTTGAAATTGTGCTTCTATCTTGCCCTATTTAGAATCTGAATCAAAGAATGTACTTCACTTGTAAATTGCTTTTTGTTGTGAACATACTTCTTGACAATAATTATTAGTCTAATAATACTGCATCAAACATGATCAAAAGTAATGTTCGGGTTGTTCAACATAGTTAACTAACAGTAGACTTAGAAATATTTGATGGAAGCAACAGTTTACATGAGAAGCAAGTCTGCAATGGCAATGACGGGTAATGGACATATGATCATTTTTGTCAATGCAAAAAACACAAAAAAAACAAAATCCATGAAGCAATCATTTGAAATATTTCAAAATCCGTAGTTTTGTGTATGTGTGTAATAAAATGATGCATTTTTGAAACTAAAAAGAGTGACATTATTAAAATGAAAATTGACTCGAATATGTAAGTAAAATAAAATTCACAGATATTTGACACAATTATTTATAAAAAATGCAATTTCAGAGGTTTGAGATTTTATTAAGCAGAAAGGTGACAGTTGGAGTATAAAGGTATGTAGCAGTCTCAAACTTCATGTCAGTAAATTTTACAATATTCACAAACTTAAAATTGACTATAGTTGAAATGATAGGAAATGGGAATGACAGGGACAGTGGCAGTAGTGGATTCTATGGAAGCATCAGTTGTCACAAAAAGGAAACAACCCCAAAGATGGTGCTACCAAGCAGACACCAAAGGCAACAGGCATCAATTGTACAATACAAAACAATTTATTTTTCAACTTAGCTTTATTATTGCTTAGTATTAAAATCTTACCTACAATAACAGGATATGTACAAAAAGAATAAATGGAAAGGGCAAGGGGGAAAAATCAGCAGCAGTGGTGATGTTGGTGTCATTGGTGTTGCTCTCAAGTTGGTCGTTGTCATCTGCCATTTGGATTAGGTTTGGCAATTATTATTTTTTTGTGAAGCACTATTTTCATTATGCTTTGGGTCAAATTGGTAACAAAAAATATAAATAATGTAAAATCTTAAGTGTTTTAGCTAAAAAGAGCTCACCTAAATAAGTACTTCTTACTTCCCAGAGACTCGATCAATGAAAAATGTTGACTTACAACATACTTAGGACAGATCAATTATTATTGATTGCTCCTAATATATGAAAAAAAAACAACTGAAAATTTTGTACATTGTATTAACTAGTTTTTTGTGTTTGGTTATTGTATTATTGCTTAAATTTGGCTTTGATCATTTTTTACAAATAAGGAATTAATACTGAGAACATCAGTCTTTATCAGCAGAACTACAAAATCAACCATTCTTTAGTTTAAATGAAATTCATACTACAAAGAAAGTTTTTAATCAAGAAATGAAAAGAGACAATTTTTGTTGATTTTTGAAAGACAAAGGTAGGAATATGGATGTAACAAACCAACTGATTGCGGATGGAGGTGTGGTGTATGTACATGTGAGCAATTCTTTTTTTTTTCAATTATTATGTTTTTTCTCCACAGCTCATGCCTTGATTGAAATTATCCCTAAGTATTGTTTTTTGTTCCAATTTTCATCACAAAAATAGTTTCCATTACATCTTTATCAACCTATATAGCTTTATATGTTGTTTATGCAATATTGTTTCTCTCTATTATTTTGGTTTCATACACATTGCAATCATTGAAAATTATTGTTGTTTTGACAGTGCACCATTCACATAATTACATAATTTTCAAATAGTTGACTACACTCCATGCAGTAGATACATTTCTTCTCAAATACCAGTGTTACAAATACATTAGATATTTTGCCAGACACCACATTAACATTACAGTTCTATTATCAAGAATATCATTATAAGTACTGTTGGCCTCTAACTAGAGAGCCTTCAAACGTAATTTACAACGTACATAACTTGGGTTGGCATAATCTCAAATATTAGAATATATTGCTCCCAAAAGAAATTGAAATCAATTAAAACACCTAAGCTTAGAAATGAGGTATAATTTCTTTTGATTATCTTTTATTATGATATTTTCAATTAAAATATCATGCAAAAAATGATTAAACTTATTTTTAAAACCCTCACTACATAAACAAAAATATAATACAATAGAGGGAAATAAAGTTTATTGTCATACTATTGTTAAATTACTCTAATTTGAATAAAATCAAAAATTTCTAAGCTAGTTTCAAATATTGCTTATATGAATAATCACTTGCTAGCAAATAAGTGAAAACCACTTGGTAACACTTTCAACTAATCATGGATTTTTTGATTAGTTCAACAACAATAAGAAGTAAATTTGATTTGACTATGAGTTAAGTAACATGTCTCAATAAAATGAAAAAAGTTGTCATTGTTGTAGTAGCTAGATAAGTGATTATTTGTCGTAAACATGTTCATGTGGGGGTTAGTTAGTACTTATTATTATTATGAATTTCACACATAAACTTTTCACTTTACAAAGTACAATATGTACAATAATATGATAGCATTATTGTCTCATCTTGGCGCCAGAGGGCATGGGGCGCAACCTTGGTTATCAAGTAAGTAATAGTATGTAAGTCCCATTTAGGTACAGACTATGACTATACTATAAATAATGGCAATAGTAAGGCAAGATGAGTGTATGGAAGTAACAACATGTGATCTCACAAATCCAATTCAGTGACACAAATATCAAACTACTGTGTTAAGCTGTAACTAATCAAATTATTGTGAGATTAGGTTGCAGGTTAATTAAAGGGAGAGTCAGCAGCTTGCCAATGATGGACAGGCGTCAACACCCCCCTGGCAAGAGAATGACAAGGAGATCATCAGAGATGACCAAGCAGAAAAAAGAGAATTGAGCAAGGATGCTTGCTGAGCAAGAAGGGATGGATCTTGAAAGGATCCAGAGGTGTCAGCTGATGGCTGACGTGCTGTATCTGATATAGAAAAAGAAAAATGCAAAGAATAATATGGTAAGCTTTTACATTTGTTAGATGGGTGGGCACTCATGATGAGGTTTCAAAAAATTAGACTTGAAAACCATCATGCAGTTACGAATCTGCCGGAAATGAGCCGCATTATGCAGCTTCTTCATGAAAAGGTCAGCGGGGTTGATAACCGTTGGAATGCAAGTAACTATAATAGTGCCATCTTTTGTTGTTCTTTGCGGACTCTGGTCTTGCAAAGGTAGATGTGATTGATTCCTTTTGTTGTGAATGAAGCTGTCCAGTCAACAAAGGCGTGGTTGTCATTGTAGACAGTGGTCTTGGGCATGGCGTCAGCCATGCCCAAGTCTTTGGCACGATGGAGGATTGAGAGGAGATCAAGGACGCACTCGTTGGTGGCCAAGGTCTCTGCCTTGCACAAGCTGTGAGAGGGCTCATCTTGACAGATAGACTTCCAGATGATGAGCCCCCCCTGAGTGGCAAATAACATATCCGGACAGGTAGAGAGATTAAAAAAGTTCTAACTGTGTATTCTCATCAAACACATTTCTAAATTGTCTTCCACAACAGGCATTGCAAAAGGCCATGAGTTCATGGCATTTGACAGGAGAGGGGGGAGTATCATCCTGATAAGCTTCCTTGTCATGATGGTGAGGGAAATGGGAAAAAGCTTGGAGGGTATTACACAAGTTAGAATGGAACAAAATTTCATATTCACAGGTACTGTAAAGTTACTTGAGAACGTGGAGGGAACTTTTGTAGTGTTCAGCCACTGGGCGTTGTTAGTAAGATACCAGAAAGGTTAGTGCAGGAGCAATGTCTGGTCTGGTGCATGACACCAGCCAGTTATTAGAACCAACAATACTCTGATGGATCTTTGTTCATCCTTTTTGGTCAGGGTCTTTGAGGCTGGGTGGGGCAATGGAGTCTATTGGAAGGCCGGAGCAATATCGGGTCATGTTAGGGACAGGGTTGGATTTGTCAACACAGAATCAGTAAGCAGAGAAGGCGGTGAGAAGGCAGACTGGCTGAGATGGACGGAGAGATGACCATCAGCATGGTGGATCCAGGTAAAGGCAGTCCCCAGGAAACATAAAACATTCTACCAGGCCCATGAAATCAATTTTTATTTTCTCTGCTAACAATTTTTGAAACAATTCTTCCTCCTTAGGGTAAAACATCAACATACAAACCAACATGAAGTTCCTGACAGGGAGGTGATGAAATGGTGGCTTGGGAGCTGATGTAGATGGACTCAGAGGGAAGTGAGAGAACCAAGGTAGGTAAATCAGTGGTAGGAGGCAAAGGTGAGTCTTGCAGAACACCAGAGAAGAGGCAAGGATCATGTGGTGAGGTTCAGGCCTAGTTCTTCAAGAATCTTTGTGACCAGGTTGTACCAGTGTCTGGTAGGCCAATGTAAGCCGTAAATCATTTTATTTAGCAAGCAATAGATGTCATCCTTTGCTTTGGGGTCACCAGCTTGTGGCTTGATGATGGTAAGTTCTTCCGGTGGAGTTTAGCATTGCAAAATGCATTTTTGCAGTCACCTTGTTGGAGCACACATTTCACACCAATTGCTTTTGAAGTTAGAAGTCAAAGGGAGCTATACTTCAACACAGGTACATATCTTTTTGTTTTTTCATAGTGGCGGTCTTCAAAGTTGCCAAGGACTATGGTGCTGGACTTAGCGCAATTTGGTTTGAGGTCTTTATCAGGTTTAATGATCAAGATGCACATGGAAGGTAAGGCCATTGTGATGTGGCCAGAACATTTGATTGTCAAATATTGCTTTTTGGAAATGGGCTAATAAACTTTGTGCATCTTGAGGCCATTTTTCTCCTCATTGTAGCTCTCCAACCAGGTGTGGTGATCTAGATTAGAGTAATGTAATGCCTTGAGGAGAGAATGAGGACATGGATTGAGGAGATTCTTCTCTGAAACATGATTGGCAGATGACCCATTGTTAGATTTTGGAGCTAGAAGAGATGAAACTTACAAGTGTCCAGGAATTAATGTATTGTTGCCAACGAGAGTGGGCCAAAGTTGGGAGAAAGATGGAAGATCAACAGATCATTCAATTTTGGGAGAGCAGGGGTGATGTTGGACCACAAATTGGAATGTATTGGAGTCTGTAAGATGGATAAAACCTTTATGGTAAGTACCATTGTAGTTGTAGGTTACTTTGCTTCCAGGGTGTAGAAAATGAGGAATACTTTAAAGAAGATGTGCTTGTTTAGATGGTGCATTGGAAGTAGTGAGAGGAATGAGGTCTTTATAAGGTATTGTGTTGTGGTTCCATCATCCAGACATACAGTATAGGTAGTGGAAGGAGTGGCAGAGCAGTCTGTCAAGGAAGAGATTACTTTGGAGGTGAGTAGTGGCACAATTTGTATGGTGCCTTTAAGCTCTGTGTTGTCAAGTGTCACTTGAACTCTAGTGCTGGGAGGAAATGGTTCAGGCATGGGTTCATATTTGTTGCATAGCTACCCACAGGTGAGTCCACCTGCATATTTAATAGATTTTGGGAAGTTAGTGAGAGCGGGAGACAGTCTTCATCCAACTTGAAGCTTGGTTGGTGATAGTACCATTTTGTTAGGGGATTATAGAAGGTAAAAGTATTGGAGCGGGGACTGCAGCCAACTGCAATGCCATCAAGAGTCTGGGATTTGGTGGAGGAGCGAGTAAGATTGTTGTCAGATTCATGGTTGAAGTAACCAAAGCTGAAAAGTTCAAACCATGTTTTGGAGTCCGGCTTCTGTCCATGAACCAGTTCAAAAGGGGTGGTCAAGGTACATCCCAGATGGCCAGGAATCTGGTTAAGTATGTGGGCAGCATGAATGATGGTATGACCCCAGAATTCTCTGCCAACTTGTTTCTCAGTCATATAACTGCAAGACATTTCCATGACTGTATGCCACATATGCTCTACTAACCCATTGCTTGACTGCCTTCTATCAGGGTCTGCAACAGTCTTGCTGTTTTGGCGTTGAATTCTACAGATGGTTTTGCTGTCAATCAGGTGACGGTCAAAGTCCAAATGAAACTTTTAGGCATATCACCAGCATCTTGTTTGAATTCTTCCAAGGCAGCAATGATATGGTCTGAGGTCATTGAAATGAGGTCATATATCCAAGTGTAACAGTGGAGACATTGACTATGAAAAGAGCATATATTGATAGCCGCCAAGGGCCACACAATCCCCATACACAAAATTGATATGTACTTTATTGAGGTACTTGCGGCATTTCTTAAGAGGTTTACCTTTTGGTGGACGAGGTATAGTAGTGAAATCTTCAAGTGATTTAGGGATCTCACTGGTATGAACCAAAGTTGCATTTTTGGAGGCTGTAATGAGATGTTGTTGATTTTGAAATCAGTGAAAGCCAAACAATTTGTGCAGTTCAAATGAGTTGTAGGTTGTGCAGTTTTCACATGTGGTTGGGGTATCATAGGGATGGACGTCAGGGAGGTTGGTGACATTGTGGTGGATCTGTTTGAGTTGTTGAGGAGTGAGAGGGATGGGAGGGGAGGAGGTGGGTTGGGAAGTAGGAGACAGGCAAGGAGTAGATGATGACGAATTGTCCTGGGAAGCTGACAATTTGGAATCAGTGGAGGCTTCAGTGACAGCTGTCAAGTCATCCAAGACCACATCTGATACTTGATCCTTAGACACAGACAAGGTGTCATCTTGAGAGATGACAGCAGTGGAACAATTTGCTTGTGGTTCAGCATATTTAAGGTTAGAAAGTCTCTTTTTGCCTAAAGGTTCATAACTGACAAAATTATCTGAAGAATCATCAAACAATGTGGCCATGGACAGTGCAGAAGTATCAAAGATCATGGAAGGGTATTTTTGATTCTAGTTGGTAATGGAAGTATAGGGCATGAAATTGGGGATATCATAACCCTGGGAAGTGCAGTGCTTGTTGACGGCATTAAGTTGGAAGTGGTCATTGAGCCAGATATGAATGCCCGAGAGCTGAGAATTGGAACTGTAACCATGCCAGACCCCACAGGGGTGAGAATCAGCTTAATCCAGTGGGATATTGGAAGTGAATGACATGTTGCAGCTTAGATTCAAGGCTCGTAAAGTAACTGATGTGGGAGGAGGATGTTTCAGAAATAGCAATTGCCACTGCACCTCCCCCAGCGTAGAGGGAGAATACCTGTAAAGCTGTAACTAATTAAAATTTATTAGATTAGGTTGCAGATTAACTAGCGGAGGAGTGAGCAGCTTGCCAACAACAAACAGGTGTCAACATACTGGTGCAGATATTACCATACGTGACCTTGATTTAGTCTACTACCTAATCTGGTACCTAGCAATTTAATAATAATACTTAAGAGCGTTTGTCATGCTTCGTGGTGAGCGATTTATACACCAATACTCTTCTGGCGCCATAAATAAGTAAAAAAATTAAAAATACATCACAATACGTAGAGCATGTTAACCCCTAAATCTGAATTTCAAAATCTGACACACACCCTTGGTTTTGGAAGGTTTCTCTGCATTCTGAGAAAGCATCCAAGAATTCAGAAAACCTTCTTCGATAAATAATACTTACAAGATCAAATGAACTTTTTGGCTTTCCAATGGTGTGCCTCTATATGC